>CAAKHB010004490.1:27841-49958 GCA_901007665.1 Aeoliscus strigatus
TGTGTGTGTGTGGGGGTCTGGGGGGGGGGGGGGGGGGGGGGGGTGGGGGGGGGGGGGGGGGGGGGGGGGGGGGACATTCGCTGGACGCATCTTGAAGGGATGATTAAAAGATGGCCCCAGAGGAGGGACTGATGAGTCGGCAGCAGCAGACGCTCCAACAGTGGAGTCATGTGTTGAACAGCATCCTACTTCCTCTGGGCTCAGGGGACGAGGACGTGAAAGCAAAAAAAACAAAAAAACAGGAAACCTTGGCTCACAAAATGGGTGAAAAAAATGATTGTGCACCATTTTAAGTAGAAAATCTCCATGTGAAAAATGGAAGATGTGAAAAAGCCTTTTCCAAAAAAAAAAAAAAAAAAAAAAAAATCCACAAGGAATATAGAAACGTGTACAAAATATTTTCTTCCCAAGGCACACTGACTGCTTTCATCAATAGGAAAATAGATAAATATTTCAATAGGAAAATACTCTATATACAATTTTCTCTTTGCTAAGTCCTTCGGGAGTTTTCTCCCAATGCAACAAAACATTCTGCTGATGTCCATGGAACGCTCTCCAACTCCCATGGATGTGGTCGGGTTCCCAGAAGCCTGCATACACGACAACGCTCCTCGATGATCTTCCGGGGGGGGCTGGAACGTGCAACGGCACCGGGAACGCTCCGGCAGATAGAGAAGAAACGGGCACAGCCTTCCTCAAGCCATACTAACCTTAACAGACGAGGAGTGGGACGGAGAAGAGTGACTGTCGAGCTTTCGTCTTTTGTGATCTGGAAGAAGTGGGAAAGATGCGTTCAAGGCTGGAGCGGTCACTAGCAGATTTTTGGACTTGTTTCCCACATGAGCTGCCATCAGCTGACAACTTTATTCAAACAGCATCTTTCACGCAAACATGCTTCACAATGAAATCACATTAATAAAAGAATAAACTAAAATAAAACTAATAAATTATTATAAAAAAAAAAATACTGAGTCGTAGTTGTACTTTGGGACATGTGGGCATGTCTAAAAGGACATCAGTGATTCTGGCAGGAATGGGATGGGACTGGATTAGTTTTACCGAGGTAACTGGGGTGAAGTAAGGTATTTTAGTCCCGTCTGAACGTGCCATGTCAGTGACCTTCACCTGCTGTCGTGTCCTGGGAGATGACCTCAAGTCACACCGACCCCTGCGCCCACATACCTGCAGTAACTATGTGTGTACATATTTTGTCATATCCTGTTTAAAAGTGTTTTTCCACCTTTTCTTTGTGAATTTTCCAGGCCTGGAGGCTCTTGAAGAAGCAGTCCCTGTGAAAACTCAGGTAATGTCACTGTGGGCCAACGACCAACAACTGAACCTGAAGATGGTCGCAGAGGCGCGGGACTTCTGATGACATCACCACTCGACACCCCCGTTACTGTACATGACTCTCTCTCGTTGTGTGTTTTCGTGCTTTTACTGTCTTTTTTTATGTGAAGTGACCATTTACTCCACCTGTGGTAAAGTGTCTTTCCCCAAGGTAATTAGGTCAAACAACAAAGGGGGCTTTGATGACTTTTTCCCCCCTTCCTCATTAGATTCTAAAACGTCCCGACGTGTCTGTGACTGGCTGATGCCGATGCATTCTTACCCCTCTCGGATTCAGCGGACTCCGATCTGGGAACTGGTGACTTGAGGGACCCAGCCACAGCGCTCCTGTCTCCTTTCTCCTTGTTCTTGGACTCCTTGACGGCGTCACGCTCCCTGGACGGCTCCATAGGCTCCCCGTTGCCTGCTTTGGTCTTGTCGTCTTTGCCGCTCTTTTCTTCGGCCTTCAGTTTCTCCCGGTCTGCCTTGGGGGTCTTCTCCTTACCCTCACGTGCCACCCGCTCCTCCTTGCCTGCTCTCTCATCTCTCTGCTTGTCACGGCGGTTCTCGGCCTTTGTCTCGGGAGTGCTGCCTGGAGTCTTGTCCTTTTTCTCCTTTTTCTCTTTCCCACTCTTCTCTTTCTCGTCTCGCTCTTTAACAGCCTTGGCACTGCAGAGGAGGAGACAAGTGGTTTGTTCCCAGACGGAGTCAAACTGGTCACGATGACAGATGCGGCTGACGTACGTACCTGATGAGAGCGCCATTCCCGTTGCTGGTGGATATTTTAGCTGCTGCACTGTTGGCTTTGTTCACTAACTTTGTGGTGCCCTGAGATTTATCCTTCCCTCGATCTGCTGACAATCAGAGAGTTGTATGAGCACAGAAACTAAACTAAAGAAGAGGAAGAACATGGGAAGAACTGTCCGAATTATTAAGTAAACAACTACGATTGGACTGTTAAGACTGTTAAGACGGAAAGCATCACAGAGTTTCACACTCTGGAAAACCTCATGTGTTTGGATTTCCTTCAGAGAACGGAAAAAAAACATCCAGGGAAAACGGTATTGGTTACACTGTATTTTACTCCTGTGTTTTACTCCTTTACTCCTGTTTCAGGTGCAGAGCAGCGGGTCACTTGTCTTTAATCTCCTCTCCATATTTCCTGCCACTCACCGCCATCTTCCAGCGTCCCCTCCTCCGTCTTGTTCGCGGTGGCGGTGGACTTGCCGGTGCTGCTGGGGCCGTTCTGCTGATTTGCAGGGGTGGCGCTGCGTGCCGGCTGCTCCTTGTGGTGAAACTCGTTCTCGGGGACCATGTGCACCTTCTGGCTTTTCAACCGACCTGAGTAACTGCAAGATCCATGGAGGATTTGCACACGGCAGAGACAGAAAGGTCATCAAGCCCTTGACGGTCACACAGTGAAAACAGTGGAGATTCATCAAGAAACTTTGGGGAAGGTCAACTGTGTAGGTGACATGTTTGAATTCTTAACTTAGGTTTATCTGGACAGTGTGTGTGGAGCTGAACCAAATCATCACAGTGGTTCAAACAAAACATAACTGAGGCTGCGTTCACACAGCTGGAGTTGTTAGTCATAATTCAAACGTGACCCCTCTATGGCCCTGAGGTGATGTCACATGCAGCTCTGTTTATGCCAGCGTGTCAGTTGCTGTCATATCAGAGCTGACAAAACTATAAGAAATATTAGAAAAAGAGAGAAATTTGAACAGCGGAACAGCAGGATCGTGACATGTCTCACACTTCAATGAAGTCGGACGAAACGTGACGTGAACGTTCAGGCTCTTTGAAAGACATCAGATATGTGTGCGACCACATGACCACATGTTTGAACTGGGACCATGTGAGCAAGTTGGATTGGGGCGACTTTTACCTCCAGAGTGAACACAGGCTAAGTTCAAAGGTACCTGCTTATATAAAGCTGGTGTTAAACTTCCATACAACTCAGAGCAGCTGCCAATCAAGATGTCGCTCGACAGAAACCCTCTGACATTTACTTTGAAATTTCAAATTTGGTCAATCAGATCTTTTGGCTTTGTGGCTGAATTTCATTTATCAATTACTAACCGGATGAATCTGTCAAATAGCTTCTGGTAAAATGGTTTTGTTTGTTTGGACCACTGGTCAATAGGTCAGTATCTATCTGGAGATAATCAGTTGTCAGGGTCAAAGAGTGACATTTTCTTTCAGGGCGCCGTTTCCCAATGTGAATATCTGCAGCGGTCACATAAGCTAAGAGAACGTTCCGGCAGTGAGCGCTCAGCACACAATGCTGTGTTACCCCATGGCTAAAGCATAGAGGTCGGGCCTCTTGTCCTTCTCCTCCAGGCAGATCTTGTGCACGCGGCACTCCAGCGCTTGGCCCAGGTTCAGAACCTTCGGGTAGCAGGGCAGGATTTTAGTCAGCACGATGAGGATGTTCCGGATGTGTGTGTAATCTCCCGTCTCCAGGCAGTGAACGGACGCCTGGATGGAAATAGACGGAGACACAGGATGGTTAGAATGTGGACATAAACCAAGGAGACATTGGTGTGAATTAAAAGTAGCTCACTTTTGTCAGCATGTAATGCCATTTATGCACCACATGCCTGAAGTTCTCATAATCGAGCTGATCAGCTTTGTTGCCCCCGTCGAAGCCTGTGGCTCTGAAGATGGTCAGGAATCCAGGGTAATTGCCGCATTCCTACGATCGCACAATAATGAAAACAAAATCAGCTCATCTCCCACGGAGACACGTTAGAAACAAGACAAGGGGGCAGAGATCGAGACCTTCTCGTAGACTGCGCGGTCGCTGTGCCAGCGGGTGACCGTCTCCAGCATGCAGCACAGGAAGCGTCCGTAGCGGTGAGACTCGTTCTCCGTGCAGCTGGCCACCGTGTAAATGATGGCGGAGAAAACCTGCGGGGGAACATTCAGATGTTATACTTCACCAAGGGCTTGTTCCAGAAAGCTGTTTCAGTGAAATTAGAACTGAACATGATGTGACTAAGTCAGTGTTAACACATTTATACTGCATATCTATAAAGACTGGGAGAGATATGTGGTGATATGAGGTGAATGTGTTATGTGAAAGCATCATTCATTGTAGCACTGTGGTCTACGGTAAAAATGTACATTCAACTGGTGTGTGTGTGTGTGTGTATCTTACCCTGTCATAGCACAGGAGCGTGCAGAAGTTTGGGGTCTTCTGCTGGTGAACCAGCTCGACAAAGCGAGCACAGTACACGGCGTCGATGGAGGAAAAAATGCAGCGAGGGAACAGACAGAGCTGCAGGAACTTTGTTATGGTCTCGTTCTTTGTAGATTCTGTCGGGAACATTGACGATCAGATGCAGCGGTTATTACGTCGACCTCGTATTTGTGACACTAGCGTTTGCTGTCACTACACTGAGACACTTACTGGCCAACAACCAGTTGTCTTTCTCAAGTTTGAGGCGGTGCAGCACCCTCTGGACGTGCTCCAGCTGTTTCTTCTCCTCCTCTTGCAGTTTTTCTTGCAGTGCAGTGCAGCGTTCCTTCTCCTTCTTTTTCTTGTTCATAGGCTACAGCAGACAGACAAGGTTATTCACACACAAAATATTATGTATGCTGCCAACTGAACATGATAACATTATTCCTTATTTTACATTGTAACAACTTACTGTGACATTCACTGACACTGACATCGTAAATTGTTAATCATAAAATGTGTGATTCCTGACGTCCCCAGTTCCTAATCGGCGCTCCACTAGCGAGATGTGATGACTTAGGTACTCATTGTGCTCTCGAACAGCTGCAGATGATATTTGTGTGCGTCGTCGTGAACCAATAACTCACTATCTCCGGGTTCTCCTCGATGGCTCTGATCTGGGCTTTGAGCTTGTTGACCTCGCGCTCGTAGGCCGTGTGGGGCACGGCGAGGTCGTACATGGTGAGGGACCAGAAGGTGGCGTAGAACTGAGGGCGGAGGTCGTCCCAGACCCTGTCGGGATGGAGGGACACCACAGCCTCGTGCACCGGCGTCATTATCTGTTCGCAGGCTGCCACGTACTTCTGCACCTTCTGCTGCTGCCGGTTGCCCTTCTCAGCCTTCTTCAGCTCGTCGTACTTTGACTGTGAACGAGTTTCCAGTTAAATCATTTTTTACTACTCAATGAGGTATAAACATAACGACGGTCCACAGTAACTGAGATTATAGGTTGGATATCTGATGTAAAGGGCCATACTGTTTGCTACTTCCTGCCATTAGTAAGGAAATGGCAGCCACGTGAATGTGGAGAATCCAACATAATGATCAAACTCGGACAATGTTTCCTGTTCAGCACTTAATGACCATATTTGGTTTGATTTCCTGTGTGGGTCAGTCACACCAGTGGGCTTTCTGACATTTTCACATGAATCAAGTCTCAACTGAATCTCTCTGTGACCCAGACACACACACCAACAGGCGCGCTGCCGATTCCAGAGATGTCGACGTACCAGAATCTGATGGGCATACATGGGCCGCGACAGGAAGAAGGCAGCATCATGTGGAGTGTGGAACTGGTTACAGAGGATGTCGATGGAGGGAACTCGTTTGATGTAATCTTCTGTGCTGAGGTTGGACGCAAGAAAACCGCCAAACTGCACCAGCGTGTCATGACACTGCAGGAAGACAAAGTCGATCATTGTCTGTGCAAAACAGCAGCAGCGCACACACTCGTGCTTTAATCTGATATACTAAAAGCACACATGATTTCCGTGAGTACCTGGTCATAGAGGTGGCCAACGAGCTTCAGATGGTTTTCTCCACCCTCCAAGAAGACAACACCATTTCGTTGCTGGGCCATGAGGAGACACAGTGGAAGGGCCAGCTCATGGTCCAGCAGTGCGTCCTTTAGACGCTGCGACGACTTCTTAGTGTTTCTGATCTGACCAAAGTATCCGCCCTGTGGACAGAGTCACACGCGTTGATAAAACACACACACACACACACACTCCAGAAGCTGACGAGGACCCAGAGTGTGTCTACCTCGGCTTTGAGTTGCTCCCCTCCTGTCATGGCCTCCAACTGCTCTGACGTCATCTCGTCCGTGATCTCAATGCCGGCCATTTTCTGCACCACCTCTTTCAAGATCAGCAGGTCAAAGCTGCAGAAGGACAAAGCACCTTCCAGGTGAACTCGACAAGAACACAACTGAGTGTAGAGTGGGACAGCAGAGCCACATGTTGTAGTCTGAGGGTGTCAAAGTTTGGCACGTTGACCAGTGACACAGCGTTCATCAGAACACTGTGTGACATACATCACTGCGTGTGGGAATCTCGTGCTATGGCTATTATAGGAAATGATGAAAACCAAAATGGAATGTTTTCACAGCCAGATTCACCTTGAAACGTGATTTAAACACTAAAACACAGTTTCAAGTCTCTGTGTGACCTGTGTGAAATAAGATGGAGGAGGTTTGTACACCTGTGGCCCGTGGACCCTGTCAGACTACTATTGCTTCTTATCACTCTACCCACATTAACTATATGTGCATGGAGGGGCGGAGCACATGAGGCAAACGTAGGCAATCGATTTGTTTAAGATTATTTATCCAACACCTGTCAATAACAATAAAATAAAAGGTGTGTGTGTGTTTGATCATGTGCACACACTCACCTTTTTCCTGCTTTTAGCTGATTGGTCACATACTGAAGGAGGCCGGCCAACTCAATGGGGTATTTCCTGAACACTGCTCCACAAAGACTTGCCAGACCTGGGAGGAAAGGACGAGCAGTTGGTGTGTATTGGTTTTACAGTTTCTGTATGACTTTGTGGCCATTTCAACGCACGCACGCACGCACCCACACACAGTTTTATTTACTGTGTTTACGTTGAATTACTGCTTTATTTGCTGTCAGTGGGAATGTTTTCATGCTGTAGTTAAACATGGAACACCCATTTTATCTCCGACCTACTATGTTGTGATGTAACTGAAACGCAAACAACAATTTTAACGTTCACGTCCATGGGAGCGATTGAGTGTGTTAACTGGTCCGTACTCTGAAGCCATGAGGAGATGGTGGTGTCGTCATGCTTCATCTTCTCCTTCTCCGGATTGGCCAGCGCTTCAATGATGCAATCTGAAGACAAGAGTTACGAAGGAAACAACCAACAAGAAGAAGCATCTGTTGCAGGGCGGCTAAAGGAGGACATGTATAAAGAAGGATACAGGCCAAGACGTCATAGTTGAGGGATGTGAGGTATTTCAAGGAGTCCACCACTGGGACAATGAGGTTGTCGTACCATTGGATCTGAGACAGCATCTAACAAGAGGACAGAGGAGATTGTAACATACATTCTTAAGAGTCTTCACTTTGACTACTGGCCATGAGGAACCAGCACCAATGTGAGAATGACTGTCTGCGGATAAATAATCGACTGCTCTTCCTTTCGGTTCCTCCCCCAGTGAGGTTCCAAGTGAGCTGAGATGATACTAACATGTGACGTCTACAGACCGCTGACCTCTGATCGGGCACTATAGTGAACACAATAAGCTACGGCCATTTCGTAGTACCTACAATAGCACTGCAGCCATTCTTTATTCCTCATCTCATGCTCATTTAACACGGCTAATGGGAAGTTAAGCTTAAGTTTGTGTGTTTGGTGAGAACGTTCGCAAAGAGCTGGACGCAGTCAAGTTGTTTCTTCTCTGCAGTCACGTCCTGCTCCGTCATTCTTTGTCTGAAACGGAGTCCGTCTGTCCACCGACTGCGCAGCAAGGTCACCATCTCCTCCCTGTCCTACAATGCTTGTGTGTGTTGCGTGTAGAACGCAGTGTTGCGCTGTGATGTCCCCACTCACATCGAGAAAGAACTGAACCATGATGGAAAAAGAACGTGTCTGGAACTGTGCGATGTAAAAAGAATCATAAACTGTCTGTAGGAGACATTCTTCCCCACAAACCTGACTCATCGTGTTTCAACTCATCTTTTTGTTTAGAGAGTAGAATATGTGACACTTACATAATCAAACAGGATGGTGGGGTTGCTGTGGCTTAGTTTGCCAATTTGCCTTCCAGATTGTTTCACATTCTCTTTGGTTAACCGCCTGCAGAGGGGAAAAGCACGTTAAAACACACGGCAAAGAGTTCTGTGAAACATCGACCGGTGCTCTCCTTTCGCCTCACCGCAGCTGGAACATTCTGAGAGTCCGTTCCAGAAGCACTGTCACTGTTATAGCCAAACCGTTTGGGGGATTTTGTGTTGAGCATGTGAAACGTTCTGCCCGTTTAAAATAGCTGTGTTCTCACACAGATGCACTAGCTAAATCAAAAAAAAAAAAAAATTTACAAACACAATCACTGTGCTCACTTTTTCTGAGGGATGACACCGGGGTCTTATGATTAATGAGAACAGACGCAGGTGCTTTGCTGCACCTGAAGCAGAGGATATCTGAAAAGTGGTGCATTCAATTTACGGTTCATGTAAATAACTTCAAGCTATACAAAGATGTCAACGCTGGGACGAAGAGAAAGGAATGAAAGCAACACTTTAGAAGTCGATGAGTGAAGAAAGCTCTCATATACGTATCAGGCAAACGATACAATGCCGCGTGTGTGAACAGCAAGGCGACTTACTTCATGATGTATTTGGCCCTTTCCACAGTTTGAGCTTTGACCTTAACCAGCAGTGGATGGCTGGAGTATGTCTCGTTCTTCCACTGTCCGTATAACCGATACCTGGAGGACAGAGCACGGAAATTCTGCTCAGTGAACGTGTTTCCATTATTAGCGCCAACAATGACTAGAAGGGTTGGTTGTCGTTGTTTATCAGCTCTAACACCAGGCTCTGAGCAGCTCGCCTGGTGAATGGCAGGGTGAAATGAGGAGGAACCCCTCTTGACAACTAGGGTGTTTAAATCACCAGTTTGGTCAAGAAACAGCATTATATCCATTTTTTGGGACATTGGTATGATATCTGCAAATACTTCTCGTTCCTGCCTCTGATCAATATGTAAGAACAGAATTTTGGGGTCACACATCCAGAGGATGGTGTCAGGTGATTGTGCTTCAGTGTTTGTTCAAGTAAGTCAGTGAAACATGTCAGCAGCAGCAGCAGGAGCTACGCTGATGCTAATGTTAGCATACAAGTCCTGATTACGGGGCCCGGTCACATTTGTCATTTGTAGACGATTTGACTTATCTATTGACCAGTCGTTTCAGCTACGTCCTCGCAGGCATTTCTGAAGCAGAGTGCCTCTCGGTTGAACATAAAACTTGTGAGTGAGAGAAATTCAAATAGGCTGACCATGTACATTCTTTTGATTGGAATATTGTGGAAACTATCGCTGTAGATGGATCGTTACGACCCCAGTAAATACCCTGGAGCATGTTTACTTCCTGTAAACTCACTGCCACAGTCAACTGTGTGTGTGTCTGACCTGTGCTGGTAGGGAAAGAGTTTGAAGAGTCCCCAGAGTTCCTCGGACATGCATGCGTTACACTCCATCAGAGAGAGTGACGGGAGCAGCACCTGGTCTGCAATGCTCAGGAAGCAGCTCAACAGGGTTTCCTGCGACGAGAACATGAACATAACAACGACCCCACTTCAAGCTCAAAGACAGGTCATTAGTTTCACACTGACCATTTTGTCTTTAACATCCGGTCTGTCATCGCTTTGGTACTAGGAAGAAAAGGAGATCAAACATGGAAGTGAGTCAAAGAGCCAGGGCGTCAGAGTGGACGTAGTCACATTGGACAGGTTCGTACCTCCTTCATGAATGCTTTGCCCAGACGCACAATCTTGGCAAAGAGAATGGGGTCGTGGGCGAGGTGGGGGCCCAGGTAGCAGAGCATGATGAACGTGTCCCTGCGGAGGTCCTCAAAGCTCTCTGCAGGCCGAGGTGCCCGTTTGTTCCTCAGTGGATGCATCACACACCCCTTGGCACCTTTTGGTAAGCCGGCCCTGTGAGGAACACGCCAGCGGGTTCAGAGTCTGCTTCTGTCTGCTCCAGTGTAAGTGGACAGTTCAAACTGTGCTATCGCTGCGTTCCAACTGCAGGTGGTTTTCTGCGCTGCAGACAGACTGTGAATGGAACGCCCCCAAACACCCTCAGAAATCAGTACTATCACTATTAGGTCTTTTTTGTCCAAAGGACTCGTGTACACAGAGTCTGCCTACACACTTCTGCGTCACTCTGCACTGAATCCCTACATTGTGTTTAAAGGGAACACCGACTACGAAGACTTGTAGATCTTAAAAGATAAATGGTAGTATCAGTTATAATAATGCGATATAAAAAAAAATTCTTCACGTCTTTGTTTTTATAAAATTTGACTCGTAGGTCCCCATTGTTGTTTGCAATGCACTCTGGGTAATGACGTCATATGGTAGCTCCGGCCAGCCTCGGTACTCTGCTGTGACTGTTCAGGGACATAAACATGTTCAGCCTTTTCAATTTGAACCCAAGCGAAACATTAATGAGGACAACACTGAAAATTCTTCTCAAAACATGAAGCGAGAGTGGGACAACACCAGTGGTGTATGTGCAGCAACTGTGTCTCCATGCCAACCAAGAAGGAGCGTGCTTGTTGTCAAGAGCAATGAGTGAGCAGATCTTTTTACCGTAGTAACTACAACAAGATCGCTCACTGATCGACTTCATTGTATTTATTGTATTGTAATTGTATTTTTTCAGCAGTGACGCTCCAGTTGTTGCCGTCTGTGGACGACGCGTAGTTACATTTCCGGAGAGGTGACATCCGGCTACACTGTAGGCAACATGACGATTTGTCACTGAAGCATAAATCAGGTTTAAGAGAGACAATTCTGGATAGAGCAGCCCAGTGAGCAGTAAGTGAGACATGAAGAGAATCAGCACCCTCTGTAAAGAGGCTCCACAGTCAGGTGAACCAGCCGGCAGAGTGCCAGTGCTATGGCCTTGTGAGACGTTGCGTAGAAGGACGGCATCTGGTCCATTATGCTCTGGGCGTGGTGCCAGTCTCCAATCCTGAGCAGCGCCTCTAACAGACCGAGCTTCTGGTTATCAGGTGGCTGTGGGCAGAAAGATGGGCAGCAAATGATGATCCGTTTATAATTAAATGAGCTCAGTATGGAAATCACTGCAGAGCAGCTGCCAAAGAAATCTGGAAGTCAGTGATGGGAAGGCTGAAAATACTTCGGATACCTGCTCGTTCTTCTCTTCATCCTTTTCTCTGTCCTTTTCCTTGTCTTCACTTTTCTCTGAAGGCACCACAACCATCACCAGCTTACGAGCAATCTGCTTGGCTTCTGAAATCGACCGCTTGTGTTCCTCGACAATGGAGACATCTAGTGGCATAAGCTGGAATGACGGAGAGAAAGATGAATGAATTTCCAGTGAAGACGCTAAGAAGAAGCAGCAGCAGCAAGAATTTCACTACTGACTACGTGATAAGTACATGTTACATTTGAACACAGACGTTCTTAACAGCGCAGAAAAATGAATGTAGATTTTTAGAACTTATACAACTATGGCCAAAAAGCTGTGGCTGATTCTACGAGCAGCAACTTCTTTTTCTTCTTACATGTACGTAGAGATCTTCAAGTTCTATCAGATTATGGTGAAGCAGAGCAGCAGCGATGTGGTAAAGTGACTTGGGGGTTTCCTCATTTGGTTCCTGAGGACAAACACACAAAAAAACAATCCAGAGCATTCCCACGGAAATCAGTAATCTGCTATTATATGTGACCTTTTATTTGCAAAGACTTTTAAATGCTCACCTGATAGAATTTGAACTTAAAGCCAAGCATGTGGCAGAGCGTCAGTGGCTCACACATGTATGACTTGATGAGGGACAGGAAGAACTCATCTTGGTCAGACCGACTCTTGTAAACTTCCAGGATAATGTCCAAAACCCGATTAGGGTCTAAATTAAAACATCCTGTACACACAAAAATAAAGGGTTTGAATAGCAAACATAATCAGGGAGGGAAAAGCTTTTTCTAGGTAAATCACATTCATCAGGATAAGACAACACAACGTATAATATGATGATATGTGTTTCATTTACGGTAAAGATGCATCCAGGTTATTTTCGTCTTCAGGGATTCTACCTGTGTTGTGATAAACCTGCTGCTCTGTGACGCTAAGCTAAGCATCCTGAGCTAACTACTGTTCACAGAAGTGTTTCTGTATCATGGTAGCAGGAGATGAGAAAAGGTCTGGTACCTATGAGGGACTTGATGCTCTCCAGGACGAGGTGGCTGGTGATGTTGCTGGACAGGTCCTGGCCGAGCTCTGTGATAAGTTTAGCGTAACCCTCATTCTCCTCTCGTAGCAAGTTAAACTTCTGCTGCTTGTAACTGAGAGGAGACGACATAAAAGAAGGAGGGGGGAATGCATTCAAACACACACAGAGGCATCTGCTTGTTTCCATCGTTGACTTCCTGTGTCCTGTACTTACAATAGCTTTGTTTTGATTTTTACAATCTTCTGGTTGAACTGATGAGCTTGTTTTATGAGTCCAAGAGATTCAAGTGTTTCTGGATCTAGTCGCTCTTTCAAGATGGCCTCTGGAACAAAACTCTACGAAACAAAAAAATATATATATACACATATATATATAGGTTCATTAATTTGATCAGAGCAGAACAGCAGTAAAAGAGGAAATAATGCTACGTTACCATCTCTAATGTTTTGGAGATACAATGTTATTTTGTTATCGTGGTTCCTAAGTTAAACCTTTCTTACCAAACAGGCTCCCACCAACTGTGTGTAATGGTCACGCTTGTTTTTTTCCTCCAGTGCAACAGTCTCTAAATCTGTGAGAAAGATGATATGCGAGGTTAACTAATTCAGCAACTTTTAAAATGTATTTACTTTCAAACACTTTAATCAATAACTCACCTAGAATACTGAACACATCTGCTAAAATCGACGGCATTTCATCTCTGAGTTCCTAAAAGCAAAACAATAACTGTAATCACGTACTAGCTGGACAACTACTGAAGGGGACAAAAAACAGCATCAACTGACTCTCAGTTGACTGAGAACAACTTGATTGAAAGATAAGAAGAATATCGAAGAGCTTGTACCATCATGTCTCCAAGAACACTGGCAACGAGTTCCAGCTTCAGGTTTCCCTGCACAACCTGCCAGCAGAGCTCGTACAAGGCCGCCTGTATATCTGCAGAGGTAGACACACATGATCTAAACGTGAATTTACAGGAAAAACTAACACCAAATATACACACACTCACTCACACACACACACACACACACACACACACACAAAAAGTCAAATTCTCAGATTAGGTACAAAGTAAGTGTATCAACTATTCATTAAGTGTCTATTCAGTAGATGGTCCTTTAGCAAATGTCACCGCCTTGAAAGCATCTTGTGTGTAAACTCTTCCAGACACACAGACACAGTGCAGGAATATATAAATACAGTGAAATAATTCCAGGAATTCTCTACGTAAATCAATGTTTCTATGATATTGTAGATTTGTGTGTAAAATATTATATCATTATATATGTAAAATATATAGTAGATTATGAGTGTAGAGTATGCTGTGGCCTCTCAGCTATATTTGTTTTATTATGGAAAATTAAATAAATGCTAATCACTTTAGTGTACAATTGCTATCAGCCTCCTTGAGTCGTCATAACCTATAATGTTTAATTCAGTCACAAAAAATTTCTACACTATTAACAACAGGATACCTTACCTTTAATCTGACTTCCATTGTCTACCTTATCTGTGAGGTCTTTGCAGAGTTGTACACTATGAAGGAAATAGAGAATTCTGGTCAGTTGTGCATTTCAAACATAATAATCAGTACATTTGCTTGCTAAAACAACTATATCCAGTGGAATTGCAAGAGAAGAAGTGGGGATGATCAACTACTTGTTTTAAGTTCGGCAGCACAACCTGTCAGTCGCTCTAGGTCTCATTACAGACAGTCACATGAAAGATGTGTTGTTTTCTTTTGTCTCAAATGACACTCATGGGAAAGTCTGCAATTGATTTCTCATCTTACGTTCCTGGTTACACTGCCGACCACAATCTCCCACAAACAACAGTGTTGCAACAACCTGTTGCTGCAGCAGAAAGGCTGCAAATCATCTCCATCATAATCAGTTTCAAGGGAACTTTTCTCCGAATGTGCCTGAGATGAAAGAACTTACAGGGTGGTGACAACTCAACCTTCCTTGAAGAACCAAAGTACAGTCATGCAATTTGTGCAAATCCATGTTTCACAAAATAAACTGCTACAGCATGCAGGAGAACAAGCACATCCTTCATGCATCATACAGCATGCACCGATGTTGATCTCTGCAAACCTCAAAAACTTGACTACTATGACCAGAGAAGCTCAGCAGCACTTTGTAAGGTTCATCAACTAGGGTAAGTTAGCAACATAACAATACTGACGAGCCATTTCAATGCAAGATACTACTACTACTCCACCAACTTTCCAACCTGCGGTTGATCCCATCATATTATTGGCATAAACTGACAATTTTCAGCATGTGATGACATTGTTATACATGAGAAAACATTGATTTATGCATTAAACATGTAACACAAAGTGCTCTGCTCATGCCTGTGAGTTATTCCCGGATAACAGTGTCAATCAGGAGGGAATCCACGCAGATATCTATCTTTTTAAATCAATTTGTTACTTCACTACTTTTCTTCCTTTTACAGTTGACTATAAACCCCTAAGTGCCATTTATTCACTTTATAACAACCACATCTCATGCACTGTCCTGCCATTCCTAAAAGGAAACATCTGTGGCATTTTATGGGAACATGGTATTCACTATCTGTGAGGGCATTTTCAGGCCGATTGCTGTGAGCTGCAGTGTGAAACCCAGCAGGCCAAAACCGACAAGAACTAGATGGGCTGCTGAAGGCCTTTTCCAACTTCAGCCAGGCCTGCGACTGAAGCAGTTTGTGCAGGGTGCATCTTGCTGATGTGATGTCTGGGGCAAACGAGTGAACTGAAAACCATGAGCAACTATTGTCTTTTTATCCTTTAAACCAAATTAGCAGGTGAGGTTATATAAGCCTCATCGATTCAACAGTGGACTCTGTCGTTGATCAACACAAACTTAACGCACAATATGCTGGGTGTAGACTGAATCTGGTACGTAATTCCAGATGTCTTTGCAACATGTACAATGTGAAGAACCGTCAGTTTGAAGTTTATAAATCAGATGATGTGTTCACGGACACCGGCAGCGAGCAAAACGTTACGATCTCTGGTAAAGTTGCCTGAAGCGTTTTCGAAGAACGAGTTATAAATAGAGTCTGGTAATACATTCTGATTTCTAGATCTGTCCGGGAATGTTTTGTGACATGTGATAATGTTTAAATAAGTCCCACAACGTCGTTGACGGTATTTTTATGCTGACATGGACGAGCGACACAATAGTCGCCGAGAAGAGCTCGACAGGCTAACATTAGCACTTAAGCGAGCTATGTCAAAGCGTTTCCCTCCACTTTGTCGCTGACGTTTCACAACCATGGGCGAGAATATTGTTGCTTCCGTCCGTCAACTGAATGTCGGTTGTCAGTGCTGTCTAGCCGTCTAAGCCTGTGAACGAATCTGCATTCAGAAAATACCACACTGATCACGTCTGAGATACATGGATGCTAACTAGCTTAGCTTTGGTTAACCGTCATGTTTACAAATTCACGACGGATGGACACAGAGCGTGACTGCTAGCACGCAGGTAACGTTAGCCACCGCCATTCACAGTTGCCGCAACGCTATGGCCACTAAAAGAAAAACAAAGCAGTTGTCGTCACAATTATCACAATTTAAACCGTATTGCAAAACAGGTCAAATTAGCGACGCGACCGATTGTTTCAAAGCTAGCTAGCACGAGTGTCTGTTAGAACGACTGGCCTTGATTGTACAATTAGCTCGGTGCTCCATTTACTACGTACCACAACAATTGTTAAAACACAATCGACTCCGTTATATGGTTAAATAAACTCACAATTCGTGTTTTCCCGATTTTTCCCAGTTTTTGATCCATTCACCAGGGAGGATAAGTGTCGCCATCTTCCATACACACAGCCCGGATGTCTAGTTGATCATGGCACACACAGGGTCAAATGTGTGGAAAGCTACTGCAGCTAGCGTTAGCTTACTGTTAGCTCACTGTTGCATGGTGGGACACTGAGGGCTGATGGCGGGGTGTGTGCGCGCGCGCGTCTGTTATTTAATAAATAAATGCATTTCTTACTTTACCACCAGAAACCACTGGAGACATTTGTCTGCATATTGCATTGTATTTATAAGCAAATACAGACACTAACAAGAACATGTTGTATTGCAAGGTGAACTGGAACAATAACATTTTCATTTGTGCATATAAAACCGTTATAACCATTATTAGCATGATATATCGCCAGAAATAAATGTAAAGAATGCACTGGGCACTTTGTGAATAGAACATAACACAAGTTTAATATACAGAGATATTTAAATATACTTAATCATACAGATGTATGCACATTTTCAGCAGTTTAATGCAAAACAGAAACAAGACAAAATGTTAAATTCCAGGATGTATTTGTCCTCACCTGTTTAACAGGAGTATGTAGCTGGTTAATGTTGTTGAAGATCATGTGAGCTGTTAATCAGCTGATCCGTGAGATTCTGATTATTTTTTTCTGTTTCTAGAAGCATGAATGTTTTCTTTCACCATAAAATCTGAATCTGGCAACCTGGCCTTTCCCACGGAGGTAAAGAACCATAAAAGCAATCCAATGCAGAACCAAACAATCCAAAAGTCGCTATATTTGCCAATTGGAAGGTTAATGTCAAATACTTACATTCTATTTCTTTAACCATTCACTAAAACGCCAAGCAAATAGAACCTTCAAATATAGATGAATACCTATTCACAATATATGATGTATAATATACAATATTCATACTATCATAGTCTGCTAAATAATCCCAAAACTTTGTAATGTATAATAATCCTACAAATCTTAAACACACAACAGTGATACACCAAATAAATTGTCTGTTTGGGGAAAAAAAATAATAAAAATCTGCTGCACACTTTAAAACTGGAAAAACAACAAGAAACAACACATTTTCTCATCCATTACTTTCCTTAAACTGTTCAAACAATTTTGACACGTCTTTGTTATTAGATAGTATTATATATGACAAAGTAGAGGAAAATGCTAATAAAGTAGGAGAGATTACATGTTTAAATATGAGTTAATTCCTCTGCATGACACTGTATGTTCCAATATTACAAAATAGGAATAGCTATCATTTGGGCAGTGCATTATGTTTTTACCTGTCCTTCTCTGGAGAGCTGAAAGCAAAATACAAACATATCTATAGTAACATAATCATTTCCATTAAAAAGGATTATTTCATCTATGTGAAATAGCTTGATAAGAAACGCTTAATTTACAATTGATTGTCTTTACAAAATATCTAGAAATTAAAATTCTGTATATGGTATAAAAGCAGAACACATACATTTCTAAAAAATACCATCACAAAGAAATCCGGATATATACGGAGAATGCCGTAGATCATTTGTGGAAAGGCCTTTGAACAGTATGAGACACCGGTTCACATTATACTTCACTGTGTACATGTTTGGATATATGGCTACATGCCACACTGCAGATCTACAGCTCAAAAACAACGGCAGGTGAACACATGATCCTTTGACACCTTGAAAATATGAAATTTGTTTGCTTCTTTCAGCACTTTTATCATGTTTAATTTCTTTTGGACGTGATCGAACAGTTCTACAAAATATGGCCTCATTCTAAAACTGTTATGTCTATGTCAGTTCATTAGCGTTAGGACTTTAGCAGGGCTGTGATATGACCCTACCAGTGTTCAAAAAATTGTCGCCCCCCAAACAATATATTGGTGTCTATGTATTTACATTAGACAATAAAAAGACTAAAGGTATAAGTTGAATTTCACGGTGTTATTGTCCGCTCACTGGCTCTTTCAGTCCTGACAGAACCTCCGCGACAGTGAGAGGACGTCCTTTTCAGGCCGAGGACACACAGGCGACTCAGGCAGCTGTGTCACAAACGTCCGGTGATTGAAAATAAAATCCACGGTCTCACACAGTCCAACGAGGCAAACATGGGCGTGTCACAAACCATACGTAGTCATTCGTTTCAGTCCAGGCTGAACCACCATCCGTCTCATTGTATGAGGATTTTGGTCAGAAATCATCCATGATGCAGGAAATTCTTGTTAAAACATTGACACATTTAGAACCTAAAGACACAGGAACATGTTTTAGACACACACACATCTGGAATTGTAAAACAGGTGCCTAAATCTAAGATGACATCATTGTCTATATGTGTTGTTGACACAGTGACACATCCACCCAAAGTTCTGCTATTTTTTGCAGTATGCAGAGTCTGCTCCTTATTACCACGCCGACTACTACTACTATCGGATCCAAGCTGACTGGTGTGTTGATGACAGAGCTCCAAACTTTTATTTTCAGCTCCAAGAAAAGACAGCAGGGTGTTTGACGAAGTGTTGCTTCTGATGCAGTAAGAGCAAATGGTGTTAAGCCGAGGTAACAGATGTGAACACATATTTCACTACCAATGTCAAAAGAGACTTTATTTGTATTGTGCCAATTAGCATATGAACTATATATCTTACAGAAACTTAACATTCACTCATGAGAAGCTCTTAGCGACGGAGGTGTGTGTGTGTGTGTGTGTGTGTTCAGTTGAACACTAAATGTCACAGGCGAAGTATCTGATTAAAGATGCAGCTGTTCGATATAAGTACACCAGGGGGACTGTACCTACCGAGTCATCCATGATGGAAGACGGGTCGAAATAGTCTGGCTTTAGTTCTGTTCTTTCTCTGCGGTTCTTTGATGCTGGCTGGAGAAACAACAGAATGATGATGATGAAAACAAAAAAAATACATTTATTTAGCTACATAGGATCCAGATTAAAATACCAAATCAATGTCCATCGTGTCAAAATCCATGCCCTCGTTCATGTCCTCCAAGCGGTCCTCTGATGACATCATCACATCCTCCACAATTGGCTCCTCGTCGTCCTCCATGAGCCCAGAGCCTCTGCGGCTGAGGGAACACACAGAGAGGCATCAGCGTGTCGTATTGGACAGATCTACTAGTAAGCGTAAGACGTCATACATGGCTTGCTGCATGTGGTTCCTCATCTTGGCGTACTGCATGCTGACTCTCTCTTGCTGCTGCCGGGCCTCAGCTTGTTGCCTCTGGGTCAACATCCATGTCACCTGGGTGCTGTGGGTCATTGTTCAGCATTTAACGAGACTTCACGCTACTTCGATAAAACAGCGAGACAAGAACATCATAGTCCTAGTACTTGTAATCGATGGTGGCCTGGTGGTGATGCTGTTGCTGAGGCAGATGGGGATGCTGCTCTGTCGGCACAGTGAACGTGGCCCCGTGGCTCTCCTCCAGCCTCATCTTCTTTGGATCCTTCAGCACGGTGGAGGTGAGGTGCGGCGAATGCAAGTTCTGCTCACAGTTCATCCAAACCGCATCGCTGCTGCTGCAGCTGTTCTCCTCTACCGAGAAGAGGAGTTAGGAATTGACAGGTGAAAAGGTCGGCATGCATAGGGGACATTCAGGGTAACCGAAACCGCCCAACGATGTGTGACAGTTAGGACGTTTTCTTCTTTAGTGCAGTCTTTGCACAAACCTGTAATTGGTTCTTGTATATTTTTATACATATTTTCTATGTGTAATATACTTTCACATTTTATTTATGTGGAACATACGTGTGCAATACACTCATTTTACCTTACTTTATTCTGTTTATTGCGTCTGCATTTATTCTTTTTTTCTATTCTGATTTTATTCCAGCTTGCTGCCTTATCTATGACACTCCTGCTGTGAGGAAAAAGCATGAACCACCGAGAGGCCCAGGAGAAAAACAAAAGCAAATGAATATTAATATTTGTCCACTGATCTGTGCTATAAATATTTTCTCTACAATTCCAATCAAACATTTTTAGACTATAGCCTGTGTGGCTCTTGTTCAAAAACAGCAGAGAGACACGTTGTACTATCTGTGTCATTACATTGTGTTTGTGCTAATAATTGTTGTTAATGAATAATTTTAGTTTTTAAATCTTTCTAATCAGGCAGTACACCTGCCTAACTGAAGGGGGCAGAAGCGAACACAAGAACCTCAAGGCACGCCACTGGAATACTGTCCATCGACTGGATGTGGCACCAGCAGCAGTTCTCACCTTCAGGCGGTTTCCTTTTATTGGCAGCAGTTGGTTTGGACTTCTTACTCCTTACGCTGGACCCTCGACTGCTGATCCCACTGATGACGGACATGGTGTCGTCATCGGCTCCAGCCTGCAGGGAGTTCCTGTATGAGATGAGCGGCAGCCAGCAGTCCTCTCGCTGCAGAGCCATCTGAAACGTCATGAATCTCTCCAGGTACGTGTGACTGTCAGAAAAACAACGGACTCCATCATAGTTCACATCAAATCTACACAGGACAAACACAGCCAGCGTGTGTGGTGTCAACGTACACTGTTCTTTTGTCCTGACGAATCAGTTTGCTGGAAAACTCGCTCAGGATGTCCAAGAAAGTGAGATTCAGAGGTGGACCCCCGTCTCCTTGGGGACTAGGTTCCTTGAAAGCAAACTCAATTCCATTCCTAAACAGATTCAATTAAAATTAAAAACACAAATGGGATTTTAAGAAGTGAGGCGCATGAAGTCGTCACAGAAAGGAAAGCTGTTTCTCAAAAAAAAAAAAAACAAGTAAAAAAGCAGTATAACATACTGGAATAACAACTTCTTACTTATGTAACATGGCGATGGCCTCCCTGGTCTTCAGCTGATCTAACCCGAACGTCAAGGAGAAACGCCGGGCGAGTTCTTTGATGCCACAGAAAGCAGCCGACGAGCGGTCGATGTTACAGCCCAATTCTGACAACATCTCATTGAATAACTGCAAAAAGAAAGAAAGAAAAAAATGTCAACACTTAAACTGTAATACAAAGACGCTTGACCACAGTTTAAGATCCTTTGGTACGATGCTGCAACGTGCCTTTGTGGGACGCGTCTTCTAGAGTTAAACCCCCACTCAATCGCAAAGTTCCCCTGCTTAAAATACAGTGTAACAGTAGTGACACTATTTCAATGATTTTTCAGTGACAACGTTCTCAACTGTTTCAACTGTTTCATGTCAGTGTTTGAACTTCCAGCCGCATCAACGCTGATGACTGTCAAACTGATTTCAGATCATCATCATTCAATCACACACTCAGATATGTCAGAGATTGGGGGAGTGTCACTTATATGATTAGATAGTGCCATAAAAAGAGAAAGAGAGAGTGAGAGAGAGAGAGAGAGATATGGAGGTGAGAATCGTACCTTCTGTAGACTCAACACCAGAGTTTTTGCACATTGCACTTTGTCAATCTGTCTTGTTTTACTCATGGTTTCCTTGATGATGTCTCCATAGTCGTTGTAATACTGCAGAGAAAGGTTAAGAACACTGTTGGCTGAGGAGGAGCTTTGTGATGGATGGAGAAAGTTCTGGAACCTACCCTCATGTACTGTTTGAATATGTCAGCTCCCGTGTTCATTTCCACAACATTGTAAATGATTAATTTACAATAAGCAGCAAGAAGGTTCCTTCGTTTGTGCAGAGCCTCTATTTTACTGGCTTCATCATCCTGGTGCCCATCTGGAAAACAACAGATGATTTAGATGTTACATGTCACAACCAGTGATGTCACTAATGCTGCTTTTCCCTGACACGGTTTGGTTCCAGACACACCCTTT
>CAAKHB010004490.1:49988-66977 GCA_901007665.1 Aeoliscus strigatus
CTGTAGGACAAGGAGGATATGGTGAACTTGCTGCTCGGTTTGTGGATGTTTGTCTCAGACAAAAAGCAGACAGGCACCGCGGTACACGATCACAGAGACCAAACTTCCCTGACTTTCTCACTTCCTCATTCTAACCAGCCACCAAACGCAGTGGCACAAAGTACCACTGTCCCGGATGGAAACGCAAAAAAGCCAAATAGAATAGAGTCGGGCTAGAACCGTGTTGAGGAAAAGGGGCGTACCTATAGGAAAACATACCTGTGCTGTTGTTGTCGTCATCCTGATCAATGAAAACATGATCCAGGATGAAGTTGAGCAGCTCTGCCTGTAACGAAGAGTCTGGTGTGTAAACCAGAGGCTCCAGTTGTTCTCGGCCTGAAGACATAATTTGGTGACTGAAGATCAACAGTAGATCACATAGTGTGGTGAAAGCCTGGAATGAACACAGCGCTTCAGCATTCATGACACATGTTGGTCAGCTGTACACGTAAGAACACGGGAGAGAACACGAGTCGTCATCATCATCGTCATCGTCCCACCTGCTCTTTGACAGCAGTGTTGATGCTGTTCAGGTAACGCTGACACATTAAGCAGAAAGCTCTCATTTGCTTCCTCAGAGTCGTCATGTCGCCCTGCAACGAGGTAATAGCACATTAAAACTCTCACTTGAGCCATCGCTTTTCAAAATAACACTTAGGTCTTTGTTGAATTGAGTTGTGTAATATACTTTTTTCCCACTTTTGTTTCTTGGGTATTTTGTTACAACTGAGTGCACCACAAATCACCCCTCGGGGATCATTAGCTGATCAGCTGATTAGATCAAAATTTTATTTTCACTCTATAACAAAATACAACGGTGTACAGGTAAAAAAAATATATATATTCAGTTGTACATTGGTACATTGATCTTTACATTACATTCATATATTTTATTTTAAAGCCGTTGACCATCTGTGCTCACCCACCTTCATCAACATGGACGTCAGGATGAACTTCTAAAAACAGAATAACTAGGAATCCTAAGTGCTTCTAGCCCAGGATGATGTTGTCAATGATCGTCAGCCAGCTAACACCACAAACACGTCTCATACTTCCAAAATTCATTTGTCTCTCTGTACATATGTTTCATGTTGCCACTGCGTCACTGTTTTCCAAGTTAATTCATGTATTCGTGGTTTGTTGTCCTATATTTTCACCTCTACTCATCTCTCTGCCTCTCTTTGCAGAAGGCTGTCCACACAAAGCCTCAGATCTACTAGAGGGTTCTGAGCCTGTAAGACCAAGGTTTTCCTTACACCTCCTGAATGTCAAGTTTTTATTTCGATGGTTCAGAAGCTATACGATGTTCCATACCTTTACCGAAGTGCCACCTGAAACCTTGGCCAGATGCCACAGGATGATGTAATGTGTGCACTGCATTGCATGAACGACAATCTGCAGGGAGGGAAAACAAGCAGATGAGATGACAGTGATGGTTGATGGTTGGAGTGTAGTCGCTGTCCCACCTGCTCAGGCATGTCCCCGTTCTGGAGACCTGTGTTGAGAAGTCTGTAGTTGCTGGTGAACAGATCCCACTTTGACAAGTCATGTGCGCTGGCAGCAGACAAACAGGGAACATTAAAGCCTCAAACATGCTCCTGTGTAAAATTGACAGCGTAGCAGCTACGACCCGCTCACTTAGTGTGACTGTCACTTGAAGTGACGAGATTCAATGCAGAGCAGCACAAGCAGACAGACGCAGAAGTACTCCCAACAGCGTAGGACGGCCGTGTAGGGTACGACAGACTGAGTGTCAGTTCAACGCAGCTGCATAAATTCAGTAAATAACCACACGGGTCAGAAACTTGCTTTCAACGATGCGAGTGCATTGGTAGACGGGCGTCCTGTTCAGTTTAAACGAGGCATGAACGAGTTCATGTTCAGGGGCTTTGGAAGTAAAAATACCTCCATAAAAATTTTGAAGGTGACAAATGCCACATTTATAGTATTAACTTATGTTCAGAATCATATAACATCATATAACAATATTCTAATATAGTATTGATTTATGTTAATAATTGTCTACTTTAAATTAGGAATAAATCAGATTGTATCATATCCCATCAAACTGTGCCATAGTTTTACTTGACCGCTACATTTAAATCTGTATTGTTCCCGTATCGTATTGTACCCAGTGTATCTAGATATGCGTTGCATTATCCTGTACTGCACAGAAAATCATGTTTAACAAATACACCGTCTTCAACAAACAACATGTACACAAAGCTGCTTTACTTGTGAAAAGCGCTGATCTTCTTGAGCGTAGACAGAACCTGATAGGCATCGTCATCATCTGGTTCTTCACCCTGACACAGGAGACGAAACCCTTCAAGTCCTGGACATTCACCCACTCCTGGCAGCCAATGGTGCAGCAGCACCCACCTCAAGCAGGAAGTCCTCCAGGAGCCTGTTGAATTTATCCACCAGCTCGTCAAGGAGCTGTGAGCGTGCGATGTCCACACGGTTGTAGATGGTGAACTCCTCGTTGCAGAGATAATGGTAGGTGGTGGAACAGGCCTCCAGCACCTCCGTGTCCGTGTGCTTATCCACCACCTCCCAGATTTGCCGCAGCAAAGCGTCCAGGTGCTTCATGAAAGACAGGGCATGGTTTCAGAAATGTACAAGTTGCAGGAAGAAGGAGGATGTTGTGTGGTGTCAGAGACAAACCTTCTCCAGCCGACCAGTGGTGTAGATGTCCAGATCAAAGTACTTTGGTATTTGCAGCAGATTGGTCACCTTGTCAATGTCGACACAGTACTGCCAAGGAGAAGACGTAGCAGTTAGGTCGACTGGTCGGAAAAGAAAACCTGTTCCAATATATGTCAGGAAACGAGACGTCACCTTCGCCAACAACAGGGGCAACGCAACCGCAAACATCTCTGTGATCCGTGTCCGATCATCCAGCTGCGTTTTCTTCTCCTTAGCAGTCAGGACCTTAACAAAAGCACACATGAATAACGGCGGTCAAAGAAGGAACACACGTCAATGAGTTGGTTAATAACTTTGCTTGGTTGCCTCATGTGACTTTCCAGCTCTCATGTTTGTGAGGGAAAAAAATATGTTGGAATTGCAGCTTGAAATAAAAAACTGTTTTTTTTTGTTTTACTGCAGAGTAGTGTTTTCCCATTCGCCAATGAGTCGTTTTGAAATGAAGCGTACCAAAATATACTGAATCACTTTCTGAAATGAGTCGTTTATTTCACAGTTCAGCTGAGTGCGGCAGGAAACTGCTGCGAGTGAACCTGATTTGTTGGTTCATCCTGTGTGAACCAGTGGACTGACACAAATCACTCGCTGAAAGAGAAACTTACACTGAAAACGAAACTTAGACTCAAACAGTGTCACCAACTTAGCAACTTGGCCGCGATATTTAGTGAGTATTAAGACCAAACGACTCCTGACGTGACAACACGTATTATTATGTCGTTCCTGTCCTACAGCAGCGGGTGCTGCCGTGAGCTCCTCCCGCAGACGTCTCTTTTTACTGAATGGATTCTAATGATTCAGTACACCTAAAAGAACTTGCCCATCACTGACAAATTACTACAGAATAGAATGTGAATCCTGATGCTCACCTTCTTACCGGTGCTCCTGCCCACGGGAGGGTGACACTCACAAGCCTGACGAATAGCACAGAGCATGATCTCCACCAGAGCTGTCTCCTGCCTGTCCGTCAAAGCTGAATGTTGCACACACACAAACACACAGACTTACACCAGCACCTCCACACTACTGCTTGTCGTTAAAGATGCTTGTATAATTTTTTAATTATTCTTATTTGACAATTTAAGGTTTGGTTTTATCTGTATTTTGTGTTTTCTTAATATCTTTTTGTAAAGCATATTGATACTGCATGTGTTGTATGACAGGTGCTATACAAATACATTTTATTATTGTTACTATTTTTACATTATGTTACATTTACCTGTATAATTGCTCTTTAAGGATAAATAAGTGTATTCTGAGTATGATTCTGAATGAAAGGTTCCTCCCATCTTACCCTCCTCTCCTGACGTGGGCTCATCCAGCAGCAGGCTAATCATTGTCTCCCAGTCCTTCAGCAGCTCTGACGCACACTCCCACAGACTGTCCACCAGGTACGCTCCGTGTTCGTGCAGCTGTAAATCACCACATGCGTCATTGATCTGTACTGCACTACACCTACAGTGGCCAGGTTTTCACCCACTTACTTCACTTTCCCGGAAGAAGAAGACAGTGGTCTTGATGAGGCTGCCGTTGAGGCTCTGCCGACCCCTCCGAGGAAGCCCCTCCTCCTCTGGGCCTCGGTGGCTGAACAGCCTGCGGAGAAAAGTGCGACGGACAGGCTGTTACACGTCACACGCAGCGATAGAATGATGATGAACACGTACTTCTTAAACAGAAACTCTCCAGCTGAGACGGCGATGGGTCGATGAGCTGAGTAAACCAGGTGATAGACACTCTCACAGTCCTCCGCGCTCAGGACCTCGTCACTACTCCTGTTCCATGAAAGGAAAAACATGTCAACGACGCCTGCTGATGGCAAAAGAAGCTTATCGCAATTAACTAATTATAATGACAAATACGCAGGCTAATTAATATGTAAATAGTTCAAATGTTTCTGTAGCCTTCCAAGTGTCATAGAGATGTTGAACTGACCCCCCAACTAAGAATTGAACAATGTCATGAAGGCACTTTTTAATGTTTTTATCTTATGTGCTTATATAATACATGTATAAACAATTTGTTGTTTTCATTTCTGTCTATTTTGAGTCAATTATAAATGTTGTACTGTATTTTTCTGTTTCCGTGGTGATCTGCTCTGCGAAGCACCCCGTGTTGTGTGTTTGTATGAAAGCTGCTGTATAAATAATGTGAATCCACACGTTTTGTGTGCCCAATGTGTTCAGAGTGGAGATTACTCACTGCAAGACAAGCGTCAGGAGTTTAATGGCTTGAACTGCGACATCATATTCCTTGTCCAGAGTCATGGATACGATGCGATCCTGTCAGCAAGAGAAATGACGGGCAAATCGTCTCTGACATCTCAGAATTATGCTGTACAGAAACTCATTCCTGACAAGCTATGAGCAAATATATGTGCTAAATGTATTTATGACTATGTATCTCTACGTATGTCTTCATAGTACAAACAATATTCTACAAAGACACAACAAATTGCGACATTTGAATCATACTGCTGTGTCTACTTTAGTTAATTGATGTTCTTTTATTTCAATCACGTGTAAAATAAGCAAATAAAGTAAAGCAAAACAATAATGCAGAAGTAAATGAAAGTGATAATATGAACAGTTTTAAAAAATAAACAAAAAAAAAAGAGGGAGGTATAACTTTTTAATCCAAACCAATTCTCTATCAATCTTCAGTGTTTATTATTCTTTAAATGTTTTGTATTTGTATAGGTGAATTAATAGCACCAATCTGCAAACTACACTGTCATGAATTTGTAGGGTGGGAACATGAACGAGTCCTGAGGACACACAGCGGCTCGCTCACCTTGAAGCGACTGGTGAAGAGCTCCAGTCGAGCTCCGAGCTCCCTGCTGTAGAATAATCCTTGCAGGGAGGTCAAGCACTTAAGACGTACCTCACCTTGCTGGAGGAGAAAAAAATCATTGACAGATATATAATTAACCAGAGCAACAGGAGAGCTCACTTTATTCTTGAATTCAGGCAGATTCTGATTACAGGACAAATTCTCTCCACTCACCTTATCGTGCATTGTCCAGCCGACATACTTCAGGTAACTGTCGTTGAGGAAGGCGTCGCTGTACAGCTTCATCCACATGCCAATCTCCTCTATACAAATCGCCCGGATATCAGCGATGGCATCACTGGCAAACATGAGACAAGTGATTCAAATACAGGTTCAACCTTCAGGGCTCCCTTTAGAAAAATAACGTTAAGGACCCTTTGTCCAAAAATGTACTGGCAAAATCAAACTGCTGTAAAATCATCACAAATCTATATTTTTTCTGTTTTTTTGGATATATCTCTTCAGCCAGCTCTGCTGTGTTCAAAAGTACCAAAAGTTCCAGAATTTTCATGATTTTAACTCTTTAACTCTTTCCACTAATGAGTCCTCACCAAAGCTGTGAGGGTAAAACTGCAGTGAAAGCAGCCACGAGCCAAAACGCACTTGTTGTTGTTGTTTACTCCACAATATCTTTGAAAGTACAATGGGCAGGGTGACATATCCTAACCCGAGTTTCTACTTCTATTTCTGTACCTCAAAAAGAAATGAAAAAACATCAAAACTTAAAACATCTGCACATTTTGTTCAACACGGACATAGTGGCTGGACAAACGCACACACGCACGCACCACTGTTCATGTTTACTGTGGCATTTCATGCATCAGACTACAAAAAAGGTTGAATCTGAGGTGTTGTAGTAGTAGTATAGTTCACTTGTTTAGATCCAAATCCAGTGCTGACATCACTGAATGCAGCTTTATTTTCTTGTATTTATCAGTGAGATTAGAAAATGTGTTTTCAATGAAAGTCAATGGGAAAGTGGGCCTCATTTTGGCCATGAGGGTCATAAAAGTCTTATCTGCACAAAAACTACTAATGCAATGAAATCAGTGCTGGCGCTAATCTTTGATATATCTATACCTCAGATATAAAACAAAGCCACAACCTTCCACCATGTATTATCCAGAAAATATTTCATATTTTGTGATGTTTTTTCATAAATCAATTGGCATCACATATTGAAACTGGCATTTAAAGGGTGAAAATCTTGAAAATCATTGAACTTTTGGTACTTTTAAGAGATTGAAAGAAAAAAGTAAATAAATAAAATAAAGTAAATAAAAATATTGATTTTTGATGGTTTTGAACTTTTGGTACTTTTAAGAGATTTAAAGAAAAAAGTAAATAAATAAAATAAAATAAATAAAAATATTGATTTTTGATGGTTTTATAGCAGTTTGAGTTTGCCGGTACATTTTTGTACCAAGGGTCCTAAGTGTTGTCAAAAATGTAAATCTGAAACCACATAAAAAATATGAATGCAATGAAATCAATGTTGTTACTACTTTTTGACATGTCCAAGACTCTAATTACCTGCAACACCCCAAGCACCTACTGCTGATATTATTAGATATATATAACAGGTTGTGTTTTTTTTCACAAAAAAAAACAGTTACAGCATGCATTCAAACTGGCATTTAAGGGGTTAAAATTCTGGAACTGGTACTTTGGTACTTTTGAACACAGTAGAGCTGGCTGAAGATATATGCCAAAAAGCAGAAAGAAATATTGACTTGTGATGATTTTATAGCAGTTTGATTTTGACGGTACATTTTTGGTCCAACGGATCCTAGTAAAAATTTTCTATGACTGTATGATAGACCTTGGAAATTAACTGTCATTAGATTCTAAAAATATGACAAAAAGCAGCCTTCCTGCAAAATTTCATGCCAAAAAACATAACATAAGCCACATTAATCAGCAAATAAAACAAAAAAAAAACAGCCCGCCGTACAAATTTGTACCCAGGATCCCCTGAAGGTTAAGTATGAAAGTTTTAAGGTTTTGAACTAAATACCACGTGACACTGAGTCACTGTGTTCCAAGAGTCCCATACCGGTATCTGTGGACAAAGACGCCTTTGAAAATGGCGTTCATCATGTTTTCTATCTCATCTTGATTTTCTTGAAGCTGTTGGAGAAACAAATGGAGATGATGATCAAACTTTGCATACAAACTCATACAAAGATGCATTGTTGCAGTGTGTTTTTGCTGTTTTTGGATGGATGGATGGATACTTTATTAATCCCCAAGAGAAATTCGCAAATGAGTTTTTCTATCACTTATGTCTTATGTGTCCATTTCAATGACTCATACACACAAATGTGATTTGTTGTCAATGGGAATACCATGCAAAATGATGGTTATTTCTGGTCTATTTCTGACCAACTATGTTAAAATGAAACTGGAACACAAATTTCGGAATCTCGGAAATTTGACCTAGAAATTACATATGAGTTATGTCTGCCGAACGTTTCATTAGTGACAAGAAGGTTTGGAAAGAGGCAAAAAATTTCCATGGGAATTTAATCTGGGGAGTTCAGGAACTATTCAATGACTGGTCAATGAACTTATGCTAGCTATAGCTATAGTTAGCATGTAGCTTCTCAGCAGCCAAATACTGTATGGAAACATGTTGAAGGAAACATTAATACCACACTTATTAAAAATAAATGTAAGGCATAATATCATCAGAACCTATGTCAGTTCCTGTCGTCCATGGGCTGAAACGTGTGGCTTCAACTGCTCTGCGACCCATTCCAGAACGAAGTGTTCGTCAAAATCCTGAGTTTGTTGATCCTTAAATGAGGGAAACTGACTTTTCCTTATTTCCGAATTACTGATCAACTGACTTGAAACATTTGAAACTTGAAAGACTAAAGATTTGATTTCTGTCAGTTTACATGAAAAGTGAACTGAAAAATCTGCAATGTTCCTCCTTTTTAGGACGAACAAACTCAGGATTTTAACTAAACCTGCTTTCTGGAACGGACCCCTGGGCTCGAACGTGAATTCAGGCCTGTGCATGCAATGGAGGAAGTGCAGGTGGAGGGGGCGTCCACTGCAGTCAGCTGTGTGCTGTGCATGTGATGGAGGAATAGCATCAGGTTCTCAAGTGGATGCATGTGAAATCTGCTGGATTTAGTCAAGATGATGCTCATATACAGTTTGCATAACTAGATTTAAAACTTCAGAATTGTACTTCAGAGTTCATTCCAGGTATATCCCATGGAAAGATTCCAACTTAAAAAATTCCCAGTAATTTGCAACCCCAGTGACAAGTGAATCAGCATGGCAGTTCGTCTCACCTCTTTACGTTTCTGCAAGAGCAGCTCCAACCTGTCGTTGGCCCGTTTCGCGATGACCTTGTTTCTCTCAGACTCGTACTGTCTCTGCGTGTTGTCCATATTAATGCTCAGGTTCAGAGCCACGTTCACCAACGCCGTCATCAGCTTCATGGCTGGCAGAGACAACAGCGTTCGTAAGGACGTAACGTTCTGAGCAGAAACGCACCATGACTAAAGCTCGTTACAACTGACCTGCTAGTGTGCTCGTGTGTCTGAAGGCTCTGACCTGCGAGTCAGACAGGCCCGTGAGAAGCGAGATGACTGTGTCCATCATGTACTCGTCGTAGATGATGCTGTACTGACACTGACGCACCAGAACCGCGATGAAGTCACAGAAACTTATCTTGAATTTCTTCCACTGGGGCCCTGATAGCGTCAATGGATAGTCGCCGCTGTCCTGTGTGACGATGGAAAGCAGATCACATTGTTTTCCAGTTCAATCGTCAAAGTTCCTTTGTATCAAAATCTTACCTCATCGAACTCCTCTGTCATTTTCCGGATGATTTCAGAGTTCTGCATTTGTCTGAACATCTCTGCACTCACAGCCCCTGTGAGAAGAAGAAACAAATGCAGTTTTTCTTTTAGTCTCATAAGTCCCAGAGCCAAGATCTGAATTGCTCGGGGTTCCACACACCCAGAGGTGATTTGTTCATGTCACTTTGCCTCTCTGTCTTTAGAGTTCATGACAAAATACTCCTAACTACTGAGCTCAGATAGACGGATTATTATCAGATTATTGTTTTGGTGTTTGATACTGATTTACCCACACCTTATGAATAAAATAGCATGTAGTGTAGGGTAGTGGAGACACTCCCTAACGCCAGCCGTGAACCATCAAGAGATTCAACGAAGAAAGTAGAGTCTCCTGAATCTGTCAATCTCTGAGTATAACAACGATATTTACAGAAACACGCTGACCTCTAAGGGTTAAACTCTGTTTAATTAGACATGCATGGATACATACCTTTACATCCAGAGCACTGGATGAAGAAGTTGATTAAGTCCAGCAGGGCGATGTCCCTGTCGTGTTTGTAAGCTTCGATCCAGTCATCGACGATGGACTACATATCACCAGGACATTTATTCACAAATTCAATAGACAAAAGACAAAAGACTCTCCATTCCAAATGATGATGACCAATGCGTCTTTACACCCACCTGTGTGGCACTCTTCCCCGTTTTCACCACCTCAAACAGCGTCATACTGTCCAACCCGTTCTCCGGATGATGCCCGTTCACCCAGCCGACACCTTGGCCCCTCGCTGCTCCGCCCCCTTTGACCTTTTCTCCTGGTGCCTTCTTCCCTTTCTTGGATGCCTTCAGGGTGCAAAGTTGTTGAACAAAAAACATGAAGGTTAATCATGATAAAATAACTCAGCTATTTCAGCTACTCATCTATTTCATCTGATAGAGACAAAACACCACAGAGAAAACAACTAAACATAACACTAGACACTCATTTTGAAAACACACCATGCTTCTTCCCGTCTTTGCATTTTTGCCTTCTGGATCTTCTAGGTCAGTATCTGAAGACAACTGGGAGTCTGCCGCTCTGTGCACAACAGCAAAGGTTTTTACAATGTGAAACACAGGAGAACATTGGTAAGAATAACATGATAGCATATGTACGTACACACAGACACATACACAAAACACTGAGAAGACGTGTGAAGCTGGAGCAGTTCTTACTGAGGGAACTGAAAATCTTTTTGCAAATCCTGCGCTGCTATCATTTCTCAAACATTTTCTGGATCCGCTGCAGGAAGTGCACCTATCGCTCTGGACACTGAGTCAGATGGTTGGGTGTCTGTGCACCTGCAAACAAAAGGAAAAGTAGCCTGTTGATGAGTTTCACCAACAGATAAAACAAGACATGAGTCAGGAGCAATAAGCAGTTTGCATGAGAGCGAGCAGGTCAAAAGAGGCACCACGGACAACTAGACATGCATTGGATGATAAAAAGTTGCTCCAGCAATTACATGACACTCATTATGGCTGAATCTAGGTCTAGATCTTTTTGATCTGTCATGCTGCTGGAATTGTGAATTTCTCTCAGGAGATAAAAATAAATTATCTATCTCTCTATCTATGTAAATGCATTAATGGCAACACCTATTTTATTCATCAATCACAATGTCAGTGTCACAATGGAAAATAGTTAAATACCAATGTGATCACTAGTCGTTTCATCAAGTTGCTAACAGGCAGACACACGGACTCCTATCATACAGCATGTGGTCAGCAGAGAGAATTGATATTGTACATCAAAAAATATTAATATCAATTACACTTTCAGAAAAATACATTTTACTCTCAGGTTTGTTTTATTTTATTTTTTTCTTCAAGAAGGTTCATTTCATGCCATCAAGCAACAGCTTACCTTCTCTATTTTTACTCATTCATTCATTTATTCTTTTAGATTGAGCTTTTTTGCATTTCTTTTTATCTGGGATGGGTATTTAAATTTAATTTTATTATTAATAACATGTTGGGTTTTTTTATATTAAATGTTTAATACAAAAACGTTTGACGGAATCACTTTGCAACATAATACTCTTTGATGTTTTGCTCCAGTAGGGTAGCATTCTTATGAGACTGAACAAAGTCCTAATATTATTATTGTTGTTGTAGTTCCTCCCTGCAACTTTATTCGAACAATCGTGAAGCGCGGTTGTGTACTTCCGAACTCCGAAGCAGATGTTTCTGAGCCGATGGTTCCTGTCCGCTCTCGTCTGCCCCTGACGTCTCTGCTCCAGCGGCCGAAACCTTCCGACTGACGCCAACTCATCTGAACAACATCCCGTTCGAGCCACGAAAGTTCCCCCACCTGCAGACACTGTCTCATACTACTTTGTTTGCGTTGAGCAACGTCATGACACAGATTTGAAGCTACATTTTTGGTGCATTTCCAGACAGGCTAACACAGCATTGGCGTTAGCTTGTTCTAGCTAATGAGACCGCCTCTTCACACAAGCTGTGAGATCCGGTCGCTCACACCAACCACTATTATTTCAGTCCACTCAAACATCAGCAGACACCTGCTCCAACAACGTATGTTCACACTCGAGTCAATTGTCTCCGCAGCTGGGAAATCCAACAGCATCAATGAGAAACTCCTCGAACGTTAGCTATCCGCCATTTTACAACTTACCTCGTTTTAAATCATAGCCGGACTGAAATTTAACAGTCCAAACGCCGCTGACCTGGTAAAGAGAATGCTTTTGTTAATTTCTTGCACAAACTGTCATGTCCCCAAGCTGAATGCTAAAAGTTTTATTAGCTATGTTAGCACAGGTAGCTCCTGTGTGGCTAACAGCAGGTACACTTTGTGTTTTCGTTCTGCTGCATGTAGCGCACACATACACCCTGCCGGTGGCTCCGTGTACTGCAGCTAATTCATACAGTATCATGGGAAGACTGATGACTGTCCTCTGACATGTCATTTGACTGACCCCTGTGCCCTGTCTGCTTACTAGTATGTTGGATAAGTGAATGTATAAAGGCAATATCATGCTACATGTAGTACTACATAATTGTAAATAACAGCAACCCCCCCACAATTACTAAGGAGAGAAAAATTGTCTAACATGTTGGTGAATGTCTCCAGAAAGTGAGTTGACAGTGTAACTATGTGAATCTACATGCGTGTACTGAAAAACAACAGTTTGAGCTCCTTCAAAGTCTAATACTGAATGAATTATCTTTGGCTACTTTATATGGTTTTATTACAAGAAAAAACATACAATTTGCAACATTTGTATATCAGGAAATGTATTATCTTATCATTATTATCCTCATCATTATAATTTATTCATTCATCTTCTTCCTCTTTTTCTGGTTACGGGTCGTGGTCGTGCTGGAGCTGATCCCAGGTGTCAGTGGGTGAACATCAGGGTACAACCTGGACGGGTCACCAGCTCATCAGGGCCACATGAAGAACAGACAACCATTCACACTCAAATTCACACCTACCAGCAATATCATATTGTATTATATTATTAATATTATTACTAGTTGCATCTTTGCGATTGATGTTGCTTTGTGGTTGTGGTGAACAGAATTATAACGAGTCCAGCCAACAAACACCAACAACGTCATCAGGAATCGATGCTGGCAGACAAAACCACTCACACACCATCGGCAGCTTTGACGTTTTATTGTTCCGTTAATCATATCTTACAAGTTTTGTAAGCAGAACCAACATGAATATCTGCCAACTGTTAGTAATTACGTCTAAATCTACGATCCGTGTTGCGTGTTCCTTTGCGTGAGAGTGTGTGATCCCTTCAGAGCCGTTCCTTCATTGGGGGAGATCAACGGGTTAACATGCAGCGTTGCACAAACGGGTCACGTATGAAAACAGAGGAGTGAATTAAAAAGTTCTAGAAGGCCACGTGTGGACAGGTTCTGTGGTGCACGCCGATGTCTCATCTACAGGAACTCATTAATGAAGCTATTTACTGTCCCTTCAGGTGTCTCCTCCACAGGAAGTCCCTGGCAAAAGGAAGGAACCGCCAGCACATCAGGATCCTTGATGTCGTTTTCTACGTTCATGATGCTGGAAGGAAGATTTGGACATTAGGTTTTGGACGTTGCCGTAAATATTCTGCGATGTTAAAGGAGAAAAATCCACCAACCTGACAATCAGTGAATCAGATTCGGAGAAGTATAACGTGCTAAACGGCAAACATCCCTGGGTCACACACATGGAGTATGACACTGGAGAAAGAGCAGAACAAATCAAAGCTGCTGGGTTTCATTCATCATTAGCTAGTGTGCCCAAAGACGTTTCAGGTCTGAGAAGCTCTTTCAGTTCTAAGCTGACTCGTGAGACGCTTCTGATAGTTTGCTTCATCATCAGTTGATGGAGTTTAAGGTCGGCTTCACACCTACTAGTCTGAATGATGTCATCTGATGTATTTTCTGATTTTAAAAGCAGTTTGATAGTAGTTGATGCTGCTGGAAGTTGCAAACTTTCCTTAAACATTTCCATCAATAAAATATTTGTTAGTTCCATTACTAGATTCACTATTGTTACTTGTAATTGGATCCAGTTATTGTACAGTTTTCTTCCAAACCTTTCATTTCTGGCACCGATCCCATCCACAAGCTGACTTTCAGCCCCTCCCCTTCGATGGACGGATTTCCAAGATTGAACGGAAAATGGGACTTGGCGTCATCAGGGATATCCAGCGGGTGCAGGCTGGAGTGCAGCGATTTCTTCTCACAGCTTTGGTTTTTGCTGTCGATCTCGTAGAAAATCCCCTTTCAGAAGTGACACAGTGACACAGACTCAGAAGCTGTGGGAGTTGATGCTGTCACAGGTGACTGATGGCCAACTGACACAGTGAGGGGATTCATTTAAAAATATGATATAAATTGGTGGGGAAAAAATAACGAGGAAAGAAACATTCTTTACAATATCTCCAGGTGAAAGTATCACTGAATTCTTAGTCTGGTAGAACCGTTGCACCAACCTGACCAACCTTCATTCCAGTCTGTTCATAGTTACAAATGAGAAAAGCTGGTTTGACCTTACGTCTCCATTTGTCTGGTTGTTGTTTTGCTGGCTAATTGTTGTGGTTATTTTACTTTCCGTCAGACTAAATTGCTTTACTATTTTTGTACCATTTTTCTTTTCAGTGTTGGCAGAACAACCATTAGTGACAACGCAGCTCTTGATGTGCACATTTATATTTGAATAATTATGAATATCATATATTTTGTATGACCATATAACATATGATATATAATATGTCATGTTATATTTTCTAATCAAAAAATTATGACTTCGATTTTATTTTATATTTGTAGCAAAAGAGGCTTCCATACAATACCTTGTGTATTACAAAAATGTAATTATAAATTTGCCTACGTACTTTATTATTATTATTATTATTATTATTATTATTATTATTATTATTATTATTATTATTATTATTATTATTATTATTATTATTATTATTATTATACCTGTGTAATTGCTCAATATTCATTTTCTTTTCTTGGCTGAGGCTATATTATCCATTAAGTTTTCCTGATTGCCCTTTAAACCAAACAAAACACACATATTCAGTGGAGAATACAGTTACCTCCTCAAAAAGCATCAGCAGATCCAAACTCAGGGTTTTGTTCACCAGTTCACTAATTGACAAGCTGTCGTTGGATTGGAACCGCAGCTTCCTGCCCATAGAATCATAAGTGAAGTCGCCCAGCGCTCTTACTCCCCCCCGAAAGGATGTCTGCTTTCATCAAGAGCGAAACAGAGAAGGATTGAGGCTGAAACAGTGAAAGGAGTTAGTCTGAATAAGAGACTGAAACTCACCAAACTCATGAATCCCGTCATGTTAGGAGAATCTGAGAGATAAACACACACATCGTAACACAGAAAGCAATGAACAAACACGTAAATGTACACATGATGAAGATACAAGTTCTTACGACAGGGCTGATGGTGGTCTGCCCTGGCGGCTGCTGTCAAGCACATGAAGACGAAGAGCAAAGCTGCTGCGCACATTTTTTCCTGCTGCAAAGACAAAAAGTACAGAAATAAAAATAATTAGAGACAGAAAAACGTCCAAAGTGCATCTGGCTTCCAACGAAGTCACGGCTGCTTTTATAGGCTGGAAATCCAGAGAGTCGAACCCGGGAGATGGGGTCTTCTCTGACCTCAAACATCCAGCTGTGTCAAAAAATAAACGTGTGTCACTGTGGGTGCCGACTAAACACGTTGTTGGTGATTGTTCAGCTGGTTTGTGATGTTTCTTTGTGTCGTTTGTGTGTGTGTGTGTGTGTGTGTGTCCCACAGAAACTGCAGGAGGTCACAAGTCAAGCTGATGAACGATGAGATGCTGTCAGTTACTATGACGGCATTTATATGTGTATATTACACACTCATACAGTATATACACGCACACGCACACGCACACACACACACACACAAACCGCTCTTCACCAGCGGTGATCCAAACCAAACAGGCAGCCTGTGGTGTTTGGAGCAGGTCACATATGTGTTGGTGTTACATCTCGGTGCAGCTGTGGTTCTTTCTTTGTCCCGTCCAGATCGTGTGGCGCCCGTTTCCAAACAAACAGACGACCCGCTGCAATAACATGGGTGTCTCATGAGTGCCGAATGGTGTTCACCTGCCTCGACCTCTGGTGACCAGGTGTCCCGCTATGAGCAGTCACGCTTTTCCAGTACTTTTCACACAAATTGAGACGCTGTCCTGCATTGTTCCTGACAGTCTGACTCCACACAGTGGGCTGTGTGATGATCATGTCAATCAAACGCACACGTAGGTTAAGGCCGCGCACATGCCCCCAAGAACGAACAATGCAAATGGCATCGGCATGCAGGAGAGATGGAGGAAAGGGATGAAAGCATGCCCCGCAACATCTAAGAAAAGGAAATGCAGTGCTTTCGTGAGAGAACGTTGTATTTAAATAAAATACATTTGCTAAGTTTGTATTTGCAATCTGTTATGTGCTACTGAATCAACCAGATGGGGCAAAGCACAGTAATATTAGTAACAGTAAGCTATTCAAAGAATAGACTTTTTTTTTTAAGTTATTGAAGACAAACTCAATGCAGTGGTGTCCCAATTGTCCCACACAAACATAGTCTTTGTCCCACATCTGGTGAATTAGGATCTGGTCACCCTAAGTGACGACCTCTGGTGACGACCTCTGGTGTCGGCCTCTGGTGTCAAACTTCCAGAGCTGACCTCTGGTACTGACTTCTGATGTCCGGTGTTGACATTCAGTGTTGACCTCTGATGTCAACCTCCGGCGTTGGTGTCACCTCCTCTGGTGACATCAGCTGCATTAAAACCGTCTTTGTTATTTGATTAATTAAAATATGAATTAGTTCATTCTCAGCATGTAAAAGCTTTTTGGAGGAGATCCAGTTTTTAATAAAACACTGCACACAAACACACACACACACACACACACACACACACACACACACACACACACACACACACACTCAATGAATGAAAACTACAGTAAAACCCCCAAAATACTTGAAACTGGTTTCACTGTTCTGGTCTTCTGGTCTGACCTTATT
>CAAKHB010004490.1:68291-87610 GCA_901007665.1 Aeoliscus strigatus
CACACACAGATACGTATTTTCTTGAATTTCTGTAATTTTTACTATAAAACATTTCCTGTTTGGCTGCTGAGTTAAATAATTACATGATGAATGACTGGCATTTAATGGGAACAATGCATCTCAGTAAATCCTGATAAAAGCTCACATAAATTTTATTAATAAAAACAATCAAAATCGTTTTTCTGCCTGATGGTGAACTTCATGTCAGAATTTAAATTTAAAGTGTACAAAGAGTTTCTTGTATATGATTAACCTCTAACTGAAGTTTATAGACAGTGAAATATTTTCCTGAGTTGTTTCCCAAGAAAAAAAAAAACAGGAAAATGCACCGCTGTCATTTCCTGATTCAGATAAAATGAGACCAAACATGTGTCTATTTTGGGTTTCTTCTTAAGTTCTTGAGTCATGTCAGACCACAAGATGCTGTAACACGAGAGAGAGCAGAGAGACAGAGAGAGAGAGAGAGAGAGAGAGAGAGAGAGAGAGAGAGAGGAAGGAAAAATTCCAGCTCGGCCAGAAACCGAAACAAGAACACGACAAATATATAAAGTGAACGTGAGCTCGACAAAAACATGAAGGTGTTTCAGTCAGTGCTGCATTCTCTTCTCCTCCAAGGTAAATCTGCCTCCACGCATTCTTTTCTGAGAATCACCGTGTTACTGGGAAACAAGTGTTAAATAAAATGGTGATGGATGAATCAGGACACTCATAGACGGACGGACATGACACGGGTCAAGTGGCGTCAGGATGTGCTGAGACAGACCTGTGGACGACTTCCTCCCACATCCGTTTCTGGACCAAAACATTTGTGTCACTGAAATTCTGTTTGAATGAGAAAAACTCTGCAGAGTCTTCAAATGTATTTTCATCAAACGGTTCAAAGCTGCAGACAGAACCTCCTGTTTGAGTGATCAATGTGTGTCTGTGTGTTTGCAGATGACAATGTGGCGTTACGTTGTCGTCCTCCTGAGCTGTTTGCTGAACTGTGTCCAGTCCTCCCACCTGTCACCTAGGACCAATAAATACTACCAGTCCTTTCGTCTCACCAGGTGGACTAGAACCCATGTCCAGCAGGTGCTGGGGGCATATGTGAGTGCTAAGGACGGTCTCACTGTCTCGTGTTGTTTGTTTTCTGTTTCTCTGAGTTGTTCATGTTTTCATCAGAAGAAGCATCAGCTGGGAGATCAGAGCTTTGAGGACAGAGGAGGACGATTGAAGGACCTGCCCTCATTGTCCACAGACTTCAACGACTGGCTGCAGCTCACGGTCAGTGTGTGTGTGTGTGTGTGTGTGTGTGTGTGTACGTGTTTTGAAAAAAGTACAAGTCTTTCCCTGGTAGATATATTTTTTTGTCAATTTCTTAGAATGGATTAAATGAATGGATTCTTTAGGAGAATGGATTAAATCGTGGAGTTGGTAAAGCTGTGACTAAGTATTTTCTGTGTATGTTAGGTCTGAATTACTCTGTATGGGCACGTATATGTAGGTGCCATATATAAGGGATCCTCTGTCACCTCATGTGACTGAGCTATATATATATATATAAATGTTTTTAAAAAATTTAAAAATTAAAAGAAAAAAGAATGAATTAAATGTATTTGTAATTAAAATATATAAAATTAAAATAAAATATTTGTACCGTAATTAAAATGAATAAATTAATATATGAAATGTATTTTTAATTCATTATAATTTAATGTAATTGCAAATAAATTGTTACAAATTGATCCGATTTGATTGAATTTACTCATAAATGTATTCTGTTTTTTTATGCATCCATGGATTTCTTTGACAAAGTTGAGACGTGTCATTATGGTTGTGAATGAAGAGTAGAATCCCTCCTTCAGCATGAACACAATTAATATGATTGAATCCTGATTGACGTGAAGCTGTGACACACTGGTGATGGAGTCTGTGTGTGTGTGTGTGTGTGTGTGTGTGTGTGTGTGTGTGCGCGCCTGTAGGACTGGGATCGACTCCATGCTGCCCTGATGGACATGCAGGTGTACAGAAATAAGCTGGAGTGGAAGAGGAACCAGCTGGAGCAGGAGGAGGGAGAGCTGCCGTCTGCAGAGCTGCTTCGTCCCACGTTACCTCAGAGGATAAAAAACATTCAGTTGGACCTGAGGGACCTGATGGGCCATGTGAGCAGACAGGTACGAGTCCTCCAGGGACCTTCCAGAGTCCTCTACGTGACAGACGAATATGATCAAATGTGTCTCCCTCTTCCACCCTCTGTAGATGAGATCTATGAAGACGTCCGGGACGCAGCCCACCGTTCCTACACCAAAGACACCGACGGGTCCAGTGAACATCCCCAGAACCATGTGGGAACGGAATGTGGAGGGTTACATCATTCTCAGGGATCTGGACCTTTACCTCACCAGGCTGGCGAGAGACTTCCTGCTCCTGGCATCGAGAACGCACGTCTGATTACAACACTGACACAAACACAACACAAAGGAAGAAAAGCTGCTTCCCGTTTGTGGTGTTTCACGTTTCTGCTCACTCACAGTTTATTTAAGGGCTTTTCCTGGGTGTTTCCCACAGTTTCTGTTTGATCTCTGACTGTAAGTGAACACTCAGCTGCAGCGAGCACATGTCCCAGCGACTCGTTTTCTACCGGACTTTCCAGAGGCATATTTGCTATTTATTAACATATTTATTATAATTATTATTATTTAAGGGATTTGTTTGTTCTTATTTCTCTTACAATATGAATTATAATGTGGGGATTACAGTTTTTAACATGAAGTTCTGAGTGTTAGAGAGAGTGTGAGAGATAGTGTGTGTATGTGTGCGCGCGTGTGACAATAAAGAGATAAAAGTATTTGGAGCTGTGACGACTTCATTCAGCGGTTATCAGAGCAGGAGCCGGTTTCCACAAAGCAGGTTCAGACAAAAGATAAATCCTTAGATTAAGTTAGATTAATCCTGAATAGAAGATAACTGAATTCAGACATATGAGATTTCCAACACGTTTGGTTCGATTTCTGTCTGTTTATGTGAAAAACAATTTGATTCTGCAGAGTTCTTCCTCTTTTCAGGGTTAAACTGACTCAGTTTTGACTAAACCTGCTTTGTAGAACGGACGGTTTAATGAAGGGTCTTGAACACTGCGGACAATGGGGGTCTCCTCCTCCTCTGCCCTCCAGGGGGGTGGTCTCTGCCTCCTCATGCGCTGTTTGTGCGAGGCGCAGTCTGAGGGCAGATCGGACAGAGTCAAATGTGTTTCATTTGAAAAGTCGTCGCCTTCCTCGCATGACTGACTCACCACGAGCAGATGTCCTCGTTTGCCTTTGGCCACCTTAAGCTCCGCCCCCCTGACGAAATCGATGACGCCTTCCTTCCCTCGAGCCACAGCAAACGTGATACTGCCGCGCACAGGTTCACAAATAACCACCAAAGACGACGAGCTCGGTTCACGGGTCGTTAGGACAACTGGGCGCTCACCTGCCCGGTTTGACGCTGACGTCGTCCATCTTGTTGGCCATTAACGCCAGTTTGGTCACCAGCTCGATCACGTGGGCGCAGTGCATCACCACGTCAGCCTGGGAACACACACACACACACACACGTGGGCCTCAACGGGTGCAGAGCTCAGCCAACAGATACCGTACCTTCTTCTTGCTGTCGTCACTGGGCAGGTGCAGGACCAACATGCCGTCGCTAAGCGCGCTCACGGAGATTCCTGAGCGGACAAAACACAAGGAAAACGTGATTTTAAGCACTCGTTAGTGTCACCACAGCGTCATTCTTCTTTTTAAAACAAACACCCTGTTTGTTTTTGTTTTGTTTTACGTCTGCTGGGTACCTCTCAGAGCGGTGTAGTCGACCCTCTGTTTGATCTTGGTCTGGTCCACCAGCGCGGCGAAGGTGTTGGTGAGGAGCAGCTGTCGAGGGCGGGGCTTGAACCCCCTCCTGTCATACTTGGTGACAGGGACACCGTACTGCGACACAACAGACGACAGACACAAACACAGACGTGTTACGCCGCTCGAACGCTTCGGTTGATCACTGTCAGGTGACAACAACAGGACGTCACCTGCACTTTGTCACCGCCGAGCGTCTGGATGACCTTCAGACTGATCTGCTCGCGTTCTGTGGAGAAGCAGAGGAAGGGTGAGGGTGTGTGTCACACAGGTGAAGGTGTGTACGCTGTGTATTTATACCAATCCTGGTGTCCAGAAACAGCCTGCCGACGCTCTGAGGGTAACTGTCCTTCTGATCCCTGAAGAGCTCACTGGCTACGACCTTCTGCACCATCTGGGGTCAAATTGGGGTCAAAGGTCACCGCAGTCTTTTTTTCCCCTCCCCATTAAACACCATTCACAACCTTTCTGTGGTGACAGTACCTGGTTCTTCCACTCGGGTTGAACCCTCCTGCAGTACTTCATCACCATGTTCCTCATGTGCAACCTGCGCAGGAGCTCAGAGGCCTGCAGGGGGCGCCAACAAAGCAACAGCGTCAGTTTGGTGATTGGTGATGCTCGTCGCCGACTGGCTGCGGTGGGTTACCTCAGAGAGGGACGGGGGAGGTGTCGGCCAGCTTTTGTCCAGAACACTCTTTGGCAGGTTCCTGCGTAGCTTCATGAGGAAGGAGCAGCGCACGTGATCCAGGAAATACTCGTTGTCGGGGCAGTAATCCTCGTGGCGGCAGATGAAGCCTTTTATGAACCTGATGAGAAAGAAACTAATTAATTACAACCTAAAACATATTTCAGTTCATATGACTGTGTGCATATATTGGACACAGATTTGTGCAATAACATGTAAATCTTCTTCTTCTATTTTTTTAATTACTGCAGAATTGTAGAATTGCAGTTCTACAATTTTTACCTAATCGTAGTCTTTACCTTTTGTGATTGCTCTATTTGTTTTTTAACATTTTGTAATTCTATTCTGGTTGGAGCTGCGATGACAAAGTATTTCTGATCCTCACTGGGACAAAAGTGATGTTACGACCATTATCCATGTGTATTTTACTTTCATTATATTCCTCTTTTATTATGTGCTTAGACCCAGGCGGTTTTAATACAATAATCAAATGTATTATTTTTAATCAACACTATAGCTGTAGAGTGTTAAAGCACCTGCGGATCAACTCAGCAGCTTGCCGGCGCCTCCTCGCCCTCCTGCGTGCTTTCATTCCTCGCCATGCAGACTGGATCACAATCACTGAACCAACACAACAAAGACGTGATTCATATAACAGACGTTACGAGTCAGAGAAACATGCACACGCTCTAAACTTCATAGGTGACAGGACGCCACAAACCACAATCATGTGATGAAGTGGACGTGATCACCTGCGTGTCTGATGCGCTGGTATCTGGATCGCTCCCTGTAGCCTCGCCACGACGTCTGCAGGGTCAAAGCTGCAACACATGGGTTCAGATGGGACACATACTGTTTTTACCTTACTGCTATTTCATGTTATTGTCTTTGCTGCTGTGACACAAAAAAATCCCTCATGGGATTAATAGGGACTCTACCTATCCATTAGTGTTCAGAAATAACCAGTTACATTTAACTATGTAACGTTATTTACTTCCAAAATAATCATAATTAAATCACTTGTAAACTACTTGTGAAACTATGTAAATATTCCTGATTGTGCAAAAACCTTGTCTACATTATCAATCCATCATCCATCCATCCATCCATCCATCCATCCATCCATCCCTCCATCCGTGTCTCTGTTATTTCTATTACCTATGTCTGGCTTTTTTGCCTCCAGTGCATCTTCAGTGGCGAAGAGTGTTTTTGGGAAACGGATGAAGATCTTTGACCTACAGGAAGTATGATTAGAACATGTTGGCACGGTAAGGACTCTGTGACACACTTGACCTCACGCCGACCAAGTAACTGTCCTGTGTTTCTTCTTCTAGTGACGTACCTGCCCAGCTTGTATTCCTCTGCTGTGTAGCCCAGGTGAGTGACCAGCGTGGACACGCCGTCCACCAGTGGGCCGTGCCAGTTGGGCCACGTCTCCGGACACAGCGGCTTATATCTGTGAGCGTTTGCACAGCGTTTGAGTGTCAGAGGATGGAAATGGAGGACGAGGGACCACCGGTTGAGGGACTCACCGCTGCAGAAAGACTTCAAAGCGCCGTCTGTAGGCAAAGCCAGCTCTCCTGACGCGCAAGTTCTCCATCAGACCCAGGTACTTCACCTGGTGTCGCACGAGAACTTCATCAAACCGACCTGCAGGAGGAGATTTCATCATCTTATATATTTCATATGTTTGAGATACTTTGTCTGCCGTTATCTGATATTTACACATAGTTTGGTCTTATTACTGTCTTTATTAGTTTTTCTGTCAGTCGCTTTTACATGCGCAAGACGAAATATTATTCCTTCTGAACCAATGGTGTGCAAGCAAATGAAAAAAGAAATAGAATAAAAAAACAAATACTATTCAAAATATATAAAATAGAAATCTATCATCTATCCTGTATTAAATATCTTTTTTTCTCTTCGTTGAACCGTATATCATGTTGTTTATATGTCATGGGTCATGTGAAAAAATGGGCAATTAGCTGGGTTATTTCTACATAACCCGAAAACACGGATAGTTTATAAACAACCTGGGTAATTTTCATATTACCTGTTTTTTCACGTTACCTGTAACATATATTTGTCACTGTTATTTATCCCCCCTATTGTTATTGTACTTTCTAAAACACTGTAAACACAGCACAGTTAAGGTATTTGAAGTACATGTACATTAGTGCAAAAGATACAAAGACAAAAGCTCCTTAAAGAGCGTTTTTGTTTTTTTTAATAGAGAAGTATCCACTGTATGACATGTGCAGACTGTACCTGGCTGCTTGGCATCATTGGGTTTGATGCAGCGCACATAGGACGGTTCCTTCAGCATCAGCATCTCCATTAGTTTCATCAGGCTGCTTTTAAACTGTGTGGCAGCCTGTGGAGGAGATGGGAGAACAACATGAAGCATTTAATATCTGAGTGACTTTGTCATCAGCACCTTTATCATGACTGATAATGAACATAAACCTTTTGGTTTTAAATCAGAAAGACCTAATGAGGATGAAATACAAAAAAAAAGCACTCGTCACCATCTCTGGGCGTTTATGGTCGTAGATTTCCTCTCTGCGGAAGCACTGACTTATGATCCCGTTGTCTGACTGACACATGACCTGGATGAGAAAAAGACATGTGATCAGAGCAGGAAGACCTCTGTCCTCCTCCACCATCTCCATCAGATGGTGGAGAAAGACATTGCTTCACTCTGCCTCACCTCCTTCAGGTTCCTGTTCAACCAGTCATTGTTCTTGTCCAGGAAACCTGAAGGAACACAAACCTTTGTCACACAGAAATACGTACGAAATTCGCTGTAAAGTCGGCTGGTGGATATGATGGTTATGGTGGTTATTGCTTACCAGTGACGTTGTAGTTGACCTCGCCAGCATAGTGCAGCAGCCTGAACTCCTCTCTGCTCAGCATGCGACGCATTTTTCCATTCGCCAACTTATGACTGGAAAAAAAAAAAAAAAAAGTTTTGCAAATCACACGTCTTCTCATCCTTGGCCCACAGGGGGCAGTAATAAAAAGTATCTGAATGTAGGGAGTTTCACACCAAGGTGCAGTTCAAAATCAAAAGGTCACTGCAGCTGAGGTTTTGACTGGGTTCATGAGTGCAAACATCTGTTTGATATTAAATCCTGTTTTCAGATGAATCTCACGTGATGAAGTGAGGATGGCTGCTGAATGCGTCCTCCAGTTTGTCTAGAAAGGAGACATCACAGGTCTCTCCAGGCCTCATACACTCCTCATCCTGAAGGACACAGACATTAGTTAACATCACACACACACACACGTGCCTCATCAAGGAGCCGTCAGTCGTACACACCAGGATGGAAATGATGCCTTTGTGCTTCTCCTCGATCAGGTCACAAATGATCTTGTTGTCAAAGTACGGCACCGTCTCCCACTGAAAAGATACCAGACATCGGATTTCAGGGCAAACTCATGAACACACACAGAGGATGAAGTGTGTGTGTGTGTGTGTGTGTGTGTGCCGACTCACTGTGATTCCCTCCGTTTCGTACTCGTCCTGCTCCGATCTGAGGGTGAGCTCGATAAACAGCTGCTGCAGCTTCTCGTTGCAGTAGTTGATGCAGAACTGCTCGAAACTACCAGTGCAACGATCAGTCAAACTTTATTTATACACCACTTACAGAAGGTAAAAACTACGGTTCCATGAACTTCTCCTGAGGACCATAATGATTTGATAAGAAAGGGGCGGTAAAATGACTCACACCTGTTCCGCTGCAGCACTTCAAAGCCGTAAATGTCTAGAAGGCCGATGGCTGAGGAGCCTCTGCTGCTGTGGTACGTTTCATCCTGCAGTCACACACAAGTGATCAGACGCTGAAACATCTCCCAAACCTATGTTTGCAGCGCCGCGTTCTGAGAGCGAGGGCTTCACCTCATAAGCAAGAGACTGATTGATCTTCTCCACCAACCACGTGAAGGTGCGAGCGTACACAGCCTTGGCTAAGGCGTCGCGGGCAGAAACCGCTTGCTCGAAATTCAGCGGGCTGATCATCTGTAACGCAGTGGGACCGAATTATAGTGTCACGCACCGTAAGCAGTGGAACATTGAGAAAGAGAAAGATGTGCACCTCCTCTCCTTTGGCAGTGAGCTTCCTGTGAGTGAGAGCATCAGCGAGCGATGAGCCGTCGACACCCAGCAGCTGCAAAACAACAACACATCTGGTTTGCTCCTGCAGATGTTTGTGCAGAATGGGATGTCTGTCACACTCCCGGGACCATTCTGACCTTTGTAGCGTTGGTTAGCGTCGCCTCAGTGGTCAGATATGTTTGTCCATCCTCTCCTTCACCAAACTGTGTGTTTCCCAGATGAAGAACGCTGGCGATGATGTTCAGTAATGTCTGAGGTTTTTACACCAGAGCAAGAATCAATGCACATGTGATGTTTAAGATAAGAACAAAATACTTTTGACTGTAAGAAGTGCAGGTCTTTCATACCTTAGGCCATCAATACCTGCACTACCTGTTCAATTTAAACTATAACCTGTTCAACTGCACTGATATACTGTTAAATACCTCTTGTATTCCATCAAATATTCCATTAAAATAGAAATAAAATGTGTAGAGTAGCTGAATATACGAATGTAGAATAGAAAGCACCAGCTGAAACAATGTTTCATCATAGAAGTACGATCAGTAGAGCTGCACCACGTAGTCTAAGGTATTTATTTACAGGTTTTATACATTCAGAACTACAAATTAACCAGTGTCAAACAAGTGAAACTGCAAATGAACAAATACATGAGTACAGTCCATCAGAGTAGAGCCCACGTGTGTGTGCGTGTGTGTGTGTGTGTGTGTGTGCGTTACTGACCTGCACCTCCTCCTCGGTGAAGCCAATAACAGGCAGAGCATTCATCACAGCCCTCCAGGAGCTCCTGTCGTTGATGGAGCTCACTCTGGGGCAGCTTCCCTGAGGAACACAACCCGGCATTCACTCGAGGAGTCAGTGACATCAGCGCCGTTGCCCTGGTGACACACACCTTCACCAGGTACTGGTAGTTCTGAGGGCTCCTGTCCAGGCCCAGCACGTCCAGCAGGTCATCATCGCCTCCATCCAGAAGCTGATAGAAGATGTGGAAGTTCCTCTCACCGTGGTTCTGGTGCACGACACGAGATTTCTCCAGCAGGTAGTTGAGGATGTGAGCACCGACTGGTGCCCCCTAGTGAGCAGACAGAAACGGAGGGTTCGGTTCAATTCATCAGACCTCATTTACACGGGGTTATTTATATGATGTGACAAAGTCAAGAAATATTAATCACCTTGAAGTCAAATTGGACGTTCATGAATTTTCCAAACCGGCTGGAGTTGTCGTTCCGTAAAGTTTTGGCATTTCCAAAGGCCTGTGAATGAATGTAGGAAGGAAGTATATATATATAATGGAAGAATCAGGTTTGCCTGCAATGGCTCCAGTACCTCAAGAACCGGGTTGGACTGCAGCAGTCGGTCTCTGAGCGCGGCCATGTGTTGGTGCCTGGGGCAGGTGACGGTGTAGTACAGGAGGATCTTCTTCGACGCTTCTGTTTTACCTGCTCCGCTCTCGCCTGAGATCAGAATGCACTGGTCCTTCCGCTCAGTGCGCATGGATCTGTAGGCATTGTCTGACAACGCATAGCTAACAGCAACACACGGACAGACAACACACGTACAACAACATGCAGTAACAACCATACAGCAACACACAGTAACAAACAGTAACACACGTACAACAACACACAGCAACAACCGTACAGACAACAGCACAGCAACACATGTGCAGCAACACTCGTACAGCAACACACAGCAAAACATGTACAGCAACACACGCATGCAGCACACAGCACATAGCAACACACGTACACAACATGTACACAAAACACAGCAACACATGTACATCAATACAGATACAGTGCCACACATACAGCAGCATAAAGCAACACACATAGAACACACACACACACACACACACACAGCAAAACACGTGCAGCAGTCAGTGTCTCTCAGCTGTAGTTTCTGTATATTAGTTAACAGCTGCATTTAAATGAATCTCATTCATGAGACAGATTCAGTCAATTAAGCTAATAAACAACATCACAAATCACATCACATTTTCCTATAGGAACTTTACAGTACAACACTCTGAACTTTGACCCTCCAAAAAAAACATTTTAACAGGGAAAAGGCAGAGTAGGCTGCAGAAGGCTGGTGTGTCCCTGCGACGGACACACCAGCAACAAAAACATTACAGTGGTAAAAATGAGTAATGTGAAAAAGTGGCGGAAAGGACGGTGACTCACATGTGAGGGGAGATTTCATAGAAGCTGACGCCTCTGTAACGTTCCATCTGCTGTTTGGAGTAAATCTCCAGGTCTTTGTAGGGGTTCACTGACACCAGCACCGAGCCAATGTACGTCTGAACCAGAACATATTTACAACATTATAAACACGTCTGTGGAAACCATGCGTGAAGTCCAGCGATGTTCTTACATAGATGAGATTTTCTCCGAAGCGTCGCCGCAGGTTTTCTATGAAAGCTGCTTCACTGTTGTAGTTTTCTAGCAGGACAAAGTCCTGCACTCCAACCCTGTCGCGGGCCGTCAGCGCACTCTCCATCACCAGGCGCACTCTCCCTTCTATGTCCACCTCCTGCAGCATGAGGGACAAGGTGAGGGGAGAGTTAAGGAAGTGGATTTTCACTGGTCACTGTGTCGGACGCAAGAACACGCAGAGATCACAGAGGGCTCATTCCAGGTTCATCCGATGCAGCTATGCTCTTATGAAAGAACTAGCACCTGCTGGCCAACGTGCACAACAGAACACAGTCCATAAAATAACCTTTACAAACACGCAAAGTAGAAACTGTCCAAAAGAGATGGACGTTTAAAGGTCCAGTATGTAGGATTTAGGACGGATTGTTAGCAGAATGTCTAGTTTTGTTTTCGTACAAAAAACATGAATTCCCCCATTCATTCACGTTCTAAGGCATGCATGTCTTCTTGAGGACATGAACACAAATAGATCATGCAAACATTCCGGGTGCACAGAAAGAGTCTTGGAGGCACAGGGTTCAGTGTCAGTTCATTCATTTTGCTTTGGTCTCATTTGACTTTGTCCTTCATGTTTCCAGATGACTCTACCCTCACATTAATGTTCTTCTTTCCTAACCGTGTGTGAGCAGTAATGGCTCCAAGGTGAGAAATCTGACATGTCGACAAACACAGGCTCACACAGGAAACTTGAGGTAATGGTGTGTTCCACTTGCACTGGACATCCAAGTCAGTAACTCACCGTGATGTAATTTCCGAGTGTAAACTGAACTGTTTATGTTCCACTTTCATCACAACATAGCAGGTTGGAAAGAAGTCGTTCTTGTTCTAGTTGTATTTCCGTAGTATTCCATGTACAACTACACCATAACAACATTCCCACTGAGAGCAAATGAAACTGATGTGTCTGTATGAGTCACTGTAATGGAAACGAAGACCTAAGAGAAACAAAAACAGTAAAACCACAGCGCCACCATCTTGGATTCTTCAATTGATGTCCGAGTCAGACATCCCTGGTCAGGCATTTGGCAACTTCCTGTCAGCTGCTCATAAAACAACTCGAATTCTGACTTGGACGGCATGTAGAACGGAGCCTATGACAGTAGGTAAGGTGCAATCCACAACATAACTACTATTTGTTGCTCCAGTTTTGTTGTACCATTTGTCTGTATAATGATAATAAACCATCCTAATTCTAAACATGGTGTCTTTAAATGAAGGAGATGGAGAGATAGATGGCACATGTACAGTAAACACAGAGATCAAACTGAATGTGTGGACATGTCAACCATCGACGGTGAAGGTAAACACTGCGAACAGGAAATAACAGATCTGATGACGGATTAGACTAGGGGTGGTCAGCTCTGGTCCTCCAGGGACACCTATCCTGCAGCTTTTAGATGCCACCCTGCTCCTACACACCTGGGTCAACACACCTGCTCGTTTTCAGGCCTCAGCAGAACTTCACAGGCCCTGGAGGACCAGAGCTGCCCACCCCTGGATTAGACAGAATCTTAAATTAACTATGACATGCTAGTAAAACATTGCTTATCAAACGTACAGCTGATTCATCTCCTGTCGATGATCTATAAAACAACGAATCGTTGTGTCTTCTGTTTCCAAGAAACATTTATGAGCGAAGGCCCTGCTGCTTCTCTGCACGCAGCTAAAATTAAAACAATAAGCAGAAAGTGGAACAAAGGGACTGGATTTCCACAGGACTTGAATTTTTCTTGTCTCTCATGGGTCTCATTTGGCTGTTTCATGCCGGCAAAGGGTCATTAGCTCCGAGCACTAGGTGCAGGGAAATCCTTCAGAAAACAAGAGAACAACAGTGGAGGAAAGCCAGGAAAGACCTGAGAGCAAGAGAAAGTCAGCAAACACTGCGTGGTGGGGGCCGCTCCTCCCTGCCCTGCCTTGGAGCATTGTTCTCTCATTCCTGCAGGTGGGTTCGTCCACATGCTAATTACTGCTCAGACTTTACCGAGGATAGAAGCCGTGAGGAATGTTCAGGGTGAGGGGATCAGGCCCACATGCCACTAATTTGTTTCTGTTGTCTGTCAACAGCTGTGCATGTTTTTATATCAAACACAGAGGGTGTGTATGCATGTGTGTCAAAACACCACAGACTGGAAATAATGTGATTTAGCAACTTCTTTTTGGTTTCTAGTCAATTACTTCTTGATGCCTTTCTCTGTTTCATACTGATGTAGGTGGATTAATAAAATAAACACATTTAATAAGAGTTGGGGTGAATATTTGCAAATGTACACAAACATCATTTTTCTCAGTGTATTTATCAGTTGGGTAAATTGGAATAGATGTGTGCACAGGAATGATATCTTACTTTTTAAAGAGGAAACAAAACAAACTGTTTGCCTAAAGCTGATAATGAACATGGCTGAAGGACGTTTTTCTGCACATCAGCATGAAACACATGTTTCCTGCAGTGGATGACGCAGACAGAGGAAGTTACCTGTTTCTTTCCTTGGATATTCTTTTCAGCTGTTGTTCTGACTGCATGTCCTCATTTCTGTCTTGTTATGTTCATTTGATTATTTTTCTTTTCAAATTCAGCCTGAGCAACACAAGACTCTTCTTCATGCATCAGTGCAACGCCCCCCCCCCCACCATCATACCAAACACAGCCATCATTGTTTTCTGCCTCTCCACAGTAACACATTTTACTTCCATCCTGGTTCTACCACCAGGAACAGAGGACAAAAATATCATTTTAAAGGCTAGTTAACACTTTTTGCCCCTGAAACATGGACACGTTTCCATCTGCTACTAACTATCTGTGTGATGTGTTGGCTGAAACATCTGTCAGGCGTTCAGTAAATCCCTGGCTGATCCCAGCGGCTCTGCAGACACTCAACCGGCCTGAGGCCTTCAGGGGTTCAGTCAAACTTACAGTTATTGTGGCATTTGATTCTTTTGTTAAATAAAGTTTGTTAGTTTCTTCCCCCCTCTTAACCCCGTTGAAGGGTCATGCTGGAACCGATCCTAGATGCCGTTAGTTGAAAGCTGCAGCTCAACCTGGACAAATGACCAACTCATCACGGAGCATGAACATGAACAGACAGCCATTCACACCTACGGACAATCTAGGGTTGCATGCTTTATGAAGGCTGGTGGAAGCTGGAGTACCTGGAGAGAAGCCTCGCAGACACAGGGAGGGCATGCAAACCACCAGTTCTCCAAGATTGTATCCTGCCAGTAGTTTAAACATATTTTTCCTCATTTCTCATGTTTAGAATGATTGTTCTTAATTGAATTGTTTAGTAACTGTTTACATTGTACACTTTTTATGACACTTCTATTTTTTTTCTATTAGAACCGCTGTGTGGAACAATAAAGTAAATATTTCATCTCTGATATCTTATATCATCTTACCATGCATGATTTTCCTTTGGGATTATTGGAAACATGTGTTCTGTTGACGCAGTGACAGCAGACAAACAGCCCCCCCCGACTAAAAGCTCCACTGGGCGAGGGCATTGGGAGAGTCTTCCTTATAAGGAGAGCCCCACCACTCCGTCTGTGGGACTTTAGCTGCTCCTCTGATGTGCCACTGCTGCTGCTTACGGTGGATAACAAGCAACATTATCCCCTTTGAGCTGCGTCGCTTACATGAAACTCAAATTACACAACGACTCATGGAAATGTGTGTGTGACTCATCGTTCAGCTCTTTGGAGACGAGCTCTGAATGTGAAAACACAACAAGGACCACCGTGGCAGTCAGAGTCTTACCCGGCCTTGGTACCTCATCCTGTCCTGTTGTTGCTGCTGCTGGAAGAACACTGAATCGGTGCCCCCCACACCCCCTCCAGCAGGATGGTGCTCCTCCTCCTCCTCCGGTGTCACACAGACTCGTCAACTGGAACTTAGCGAGCTTCAGCCATGGCCAACAGGAGCAAGGCAGTGAATCCTCTTCTCTTCCTGAACTTCCTCACTTACTCTCTGGTTCCTCCTTGTCGGCCCCCCCAAATCACCACCACCAACAGCCCCACTTATTTACACCTTCAATTCATCTCCCCCCTGACAGGTCAGAGAAAATTCTGCCTCTCCACACGTTCTCCTCTGCTTCCCTCTCTCAACTACACTGCGTGAAACAAGGGCAGGAACTCCTCTCGCACGCCACACCACTGTGTGAGGGGGGAAAAAAAACGTATGCTGGTGGAATAAAAAAAAAAGGGAGGAGGGAGAGCAGAGTGGGTTTGGAAAAAATTGCTAAGAGACCCAACTAACAACATGAAATAAATCTGAGGCTCTATAAAGAGAGAGAAGAAATATCACATGATGAGATCCTGGTACATTCTTTCTTTCCTTCCCTCCCCTTTCAGAACGCTCCCTCCCTTTTCTCCCACAAGCTGAGGCAGATTCACACGGGATGATGTGACTTACAGGGCTGTCTCACGAATCTGTGGGCCGCCGTTAATGAAACCACATACCACACTGTCATCACAAAACTTCTGTGATCACATTCACTCATACTCATCCCATCACCGGTCGTCTGCACCAACCTGACTAGAAGTATTACACATACCCTCCACTCCATCATCCCCTCCACGCCTTCGCTGTGCTCTGCCAGCATCATCAAACATCCATCACAGAGGAATCTGAGTAATGTTACCCAGACGGGGAAAGTCGACCTTCTGCACAGTAAACACTAACAAGATATCGTCCCCAACAGACTTCCTCTGCCTACTTCTGCTAAATATGGACGACAGCCCATCCTCTGTTCTCTCTTCTTTTACAACTCACTCCTCTCCCTCTTCACTTTCTACATATTTGAACATGTAAATCTACGTGTAAATGTCAATAGCCAAAGTGCAAAACCTATCTGCAACATGATCCAGTGAGGAAAAACCTCTGCGAGGCCCAAATAGCAAATCATATCACAAATCATATAAATAGCATTCTGAAAGAAAACAACCATTTTCTTTTAGTTTTATCAAAAAAAGTGCATTTTCCATCATTTTGGCCATTGATAGTTGAAATTAGAACCGAGTGGATAATTTGGATCTCCAGCTCCATTGGCAGGTTAGTGTCAACAACCAACAAACAACAAATGCATCAAAGAAGACAAACAGCATACAACAGACAAAGAACATCAAATAAGAGTTGAGGGCCACAGGAAGTACATGCTAAATGATAAAGTGTTGAATGCATCACACATGATCCATTTGTCTTCTCTACATTGAATGGAGGTGTAAAACTCCAAAGCAACTCTTACAATGAGACTGCTGATGAGAGCGAGGTATTGTTGTGTTTCCCCTATCAAACACAAACAGCTTTTTAAGGAAATGTTCTCAACAAGAGGCTGTGTGGCCACTTCAGGTTCAAATTCCTATGGAGAGAACAGGGATGAAAGTGTGTGTGGTGAGGAAACACGGATCGAAACTCCAGAGTGTTTTCAGTCTGGTCACCAGGTGTTCGCTTGTGAGCTCCACTTCGTGTTCAGGCTTCAGCTTCACTCATCTGGGCTTCATATAAGGCTTGTTCTTATTCTGGACTCTCACCCAGGATCAAAGATTTGTTTTTCGGCAACCTCCCAGCAGAACCAGTGTTCAAACACACTCAATGTATCTGAAAATGCACCACTGGAATGTTTTCAGGGAGCTCAGACAGAATGCACAGCAGAGACCACTGGCAGCAGCGGTTTGACTCGAAGGCATCTGAGATACATGTAACCACATGTGAAAAATACCAAGGAACGCGAAAAAATTGGTGTTTTTTTTTTAATCTACACATGTCTAACAACGTCTGGATCGTCAAAACAATTTCCACTACAGTCCATCTTCAGCACCTGAGCATGTTGCATCATATTTTCCAGCGGCCTTTCCTATCTTTGTGTAGCAGTTCCTGTAAGAAGGGTTTCCTTCCTTTCCCGCTTTTTCGCTCATGTTCAACATCTTCCCTGATGACCATTTCTTGGAAAAAATCTGAACTGGTCCTCTGAGTTCTACCTGCCAGCGAACACAATGGAGATTCAACTGTTTTAAAACAAGAGATGTATGTGCAGACTTTGGAGACACTACCCTCTATCTGACTTCAGTGTCTGATTATTACTTAAACTGACTGTAAACATGACATGGCGTATTATCAACAAATTAAATCAGTGCAAAAACAAACTGGGTCAACAATACTTTCTAATTAAATCCAACAAATGATGACTGATTTGGATTTGGGGGGTTTGTCTATAACACACACACACACACACTCTTGGCTGTGTGGATGCTCTCTAAACTCCTCTCTATCCATACATTGTGCTGTTGGTTGATAAGCTGCCTGTTGTCATCTGAGCTCCCCCAGCACCCACCTGCTGGCTCCCTCAGCCGGTCCACACTTGCCTCATCATCAACCCCCCCATATGTCTGCTACACCAGGGAGGGAACTTGATAAATGGGTCAGGGTAAGTTTAAAATCCCTGGTGGGCATCTGGTGATTTGACGTTCACAGGCAGGATGAGGATGGGGAAGATTTCTCAGCTCAGGAATGTTCTTTCCCCACACAGAGTCATTCCTTCCTCGGCTCTGTCATTGACACAAAAACAGGCATGACCTCATGAGACGAACTCTACTTGGTTTTGTGAAAATATAAAAGACTCGGGGCGCCGCCTAGTGGTTGAACTGTTACACTGAGCAGACTGATGGCTGATGTTTTTGTGTCAGGGCCCAGGGGCAGCGGTCAGAGGTGTTGAATGACTGATAGTCAACTGACTTTTCATATTAAATGAAGATAACTGTGAAACTAATGACATTCAACTTCCTATATTCTAGCATATGCAAGCCAACATGGCTCAACTCCCAGTCCATCTTTGTATTTCTGTGCCTCTACTGATTCAATATCCTCATGAACATGCTGGTTTTTGGATTTATGGACCCTGGGGAGAGTTTTGTACCCATTATTACCATTATTGTCTCCATACATCCATATACACTGGGGTAAATAAGTACGTAACACTGAAAGCTTCCAGTAGTAACCATGACAGTACGGATTCAGTTTCCATTTTATGGTAAGTTTCAGCTCTGTTATCCTCCATTTTATTTCACCATACAACTTTCTGTCTGATTTTCACTGACCAGCCAGATGTTTTTGGCCCAAGAAATACATACATATATAAAAGAACTGCATGTTGAGACTGTAAGGAACTGGCCCAGCTAATACAACTGCAGATAATGGGCCTTTCTACGTGACAGTTGTTAAATGCATAATAAAAGAAATTCACGAGATGACATGCAGTAACAGATGATCAGTTCTCTAATTCGGCATTTTCTAACTATGTGCATTGAATAAATTGGCATGTAAGATATTCAGTACTCTCTCTCTCTCTCTGTCTCTCTCTGTTTCTCTCTCATACCTCTGAACAAACACCCTCCTGGTCTCAGCTCATCGGGTCACTGAAACCATCCACATCCAGTCTTTCCTATGCATCGGGACACAGTTTCCACTGGATGGAGGACCTGTCTGACCAAAGAATCCATTGTGTCTTTGGAACAGATGAGCCAGCCAGAACCAGATACCTGGAGGAGAAAGTATGTCCGCCTTCTGTGACAGCATCATATCGTGTATATTCACTGGGAGGCGCCAAACCCGGCAGTAATCAGATATAATGCTGATATCTGGACCCAGGAACAGTCATGTTGTTAGCATAGACATATGTACGTCAATGGCTTACAGAAGCAGTTCACATACATCAGATATTTACTACATCCTTACATTTATACAGATTATGGTATTAAGTTATATTTCCCTGTGAAGCTCCAGGGCTTTAACATAACATTACATCAAGATAAGATCAAGAACAGCTGCACAGGGATCAATAGCACATGAAGCATTACCATGCACTATTGATAGCCTGCTGGAAATAGTCAGTCTCAGTTCCTTTAACTGATGGTAATGCATTTTTTAAAATAGAAATGACATCTCACTGAGTTTTAGACTCGATGCCAAAGAACTTTGGACCGCTTCAGTGGACAACCGAACAGAAATCATGTTGTTTCACCTCCAGGACCATTTCTTGCTGTCAGTTATTTTACCATACAAGATGTTGAATGGTGAGTCTGAGTTACAAGTCTGTGTGATCATTTTTAGAAGGATGACATAGTCTGAATGTTAATAATCATATTGACGTTGTCTTAAAATATCGCGGTATCTACATATCCCATGTAACGTTGTTGAGAAACAAACACCTGAGCAAAGA
>CAAKHB010004490.1:95729-106770 GCA_901007665.1 Aeoliscus strigatus
TTCAGCTCTACTTGAGGGGGTGGGAGGGAGGGAAGGGGGGGCGGGGGCACATCCAGGGGATGCACTTTAATGATCACTGAAGTTTTTTTTGTGTAGTTTTGTTTGCTCGTGTGTTTTTGAATTTCACAGCTCAGCCATACCCTTTTGCCTCGACAGAGCAGATCAGACTTTGTTTACATGGAACTCTTTTTTGTTGTTGCTGTTTTGTATCCACGTACTTATCTGAAGCACTTTTTGATAGTGTAGTGTTACATCTGAAGAAATGCCACCATTCATTGTCCATACGGTTGCTTTGGGTAGCGTGTGGCAGCAGTGCAGACTTGTGAAACAAGACGCTTTTGTAAAAACTTGTTCTTCATCCAGATGTCCCCCTTTTTTTTTTCAGGCTGATGGGAAATCTGATTTGTATCCTCCCTCCTCCAGCCATGTGAAATATAGGGTTGGTTTTAGAGATTGTCCCCTTTCTAGCTGTTGGTCGATCCGACTGGGTGCAGGAAGTGTCATTAGACCACTGTCATATCAGTGAGGACGTCGCCTACCATCAGTCAAGTGAAGAAGAGACGTTGCCATGTTTGAATGTGTGAGCTAGTCGTGCTAGAACATAACGCTACATTGCAAACTGGTGTCCACATGTTTGAAACGTGATGCTGGACGTGCTGCTGTGGGAGTATATCAATTCAAGCTCTTAGTATTCATCTAATATTAACAACCTTTGACTCGGAAAATGTTTTTTCCTCTTCGCACTGTTACCGTCAGTCCTGCTTTACCAGCACAGTGGCCAGTAGAAATGGTTTGTGGATCAGCGCCTCCAGCTGTTAACCTACTCTAGTGAAGTAGTTCTGTGCCGGCACATTGTCCACTCCACCCGTTCATTAAAAAGTATGTAAATGAAGACCTGTTTTGTTTTGTTTTTATATATATATATATATATATATATATAAAAATCCTAAAACATAGGAGAGGAAATGCTACTTTTTCAACTGGGACAAGTAAACTGGATCACCAGACAAAACGTGCCGTGTCTCATGACTGGAGCCTTTTACTGGTCGTGTTTGTATTTGAGAACATTATTTACTGGTACTAAAGGAACTGTTGCTGTTGGAGGTCTGCCCTCGAAAGTGCTGGTCAGGATTAACGGAACGCTCCCGTGGATCTGAGACTGGCACAGAACCAACCGTCCTCCGTGACACAGTCACCGACGTAAATAATCCTACTGCATCACTTGACACAACCTTGGCACATCTGCCAAGTGAGAGCGTGCTACTTACGATGGCTGTTTGTTTGTTGGAGAAGGCCACCCGTTAGTCAGTGGTAGAAAACATTTCTAGTGTGTATTTCAAGGGTTGAAACTCCAGTTTTACAAATTTTTTTTTGTGAATGGTTGAAAGGCCACTTAGTGCATGATTTAAAAACATACCATGGGCAAGGGATGAAAGCCTCCCCCCCCGTTTTGAAAACATGACATTAGTCGGAGAACAAAAACCCATATTTAAGAGAACTAGCTGAAACATTTATGTACTGTGCACCAAGAGAAAACCATGGGATTGGTCTGACTGACAGTAGTGTTGGAAGATGAAGGCCTTATGTGTACTGTATGATAGTTAATAAATTAAATCTTGTAAAATTGTCCTCCACCATCCTGTGGTGTTTATCTGTGTGTGTGTGTGTTTCACTGAATCACCAACCAGTGATGTTCAACTTGAGGTAAAGCATGTTCCTAATACACCCTGACAATAATATAATCATTTATAGAGAACAGAGAGACAAAGGGAAGATTGAATAAAAAAACAAACAAACAGCAAAAATCATGTCATGGCATCACACTGGGGTATAACAACAGCTGGGAAATGATTGGAGGAAAAGGAATACAAATGACTGAAATAGCCTCGTGAAAAAGAAGGAAAGAAGATGGGATTAGTCAGAGCAAGATTCTTCTTCTTCTTCTTTCGGCTTTGTCCCTCTTCAGGGGTTGCCACAGCGAATCATCGATTTCCGTCTTTCCCTGTTCTCTGTATCCTCTACTCTGACTCCAACTACCTCCATGTCCTCCCTCACTGCATCTATAAACCTCCTCTTTGGCCTTCCTCTCTGTCTCCTACCTGGCAACTCCATCTCTAACATTCTCCTACCAATGTATCCACTGTCCCTCCTCTGCACATGTCCAAACCATCTCAATCTAGCCTCTCTAGCTTTTTCTCCTAACCTTCCTGTCTGTGTTGTCCCTCTGATGACCTCATTCCTAATCCTGTCCATCCTGATCACTCCTAAAGAGAATCTCAGCATCTTTAACTCTGCCACCTCCAGCTCTGCCTCCTGTCTTCTGCCTATCGCTAGTGTCTCTAAACCATACATTGCAAATAAAAAATAAATTCTTAAAACAAAATGTGTGACCGTATGTGAACATGTGACGAAACTCACCCAGAGAAGATTTGCTGTCATCTCACTCTGACTTCCTGGAGAAATCGCTTTTCTCTTTCCAATGAAATGTTGTGTTGTTCCCTCAAAGAGCGTCTTAAAAGCAGCAGCATGGGGTTTCCCGGTCATGGTCGCAGGGCCGCGTCCTGCACCAGCACACCTGATTGGTTTGTACAGAGCGGATTTGACTCAGGTGTGTTGGAGCAGCAGACGTCTCCAACTTGAACCTGATGTGAAAAAGCTGGATGGGCGTGACTGAACGTTGCTGCTTGTGAAAATCCATCCAGTCCATCTATTATCAGCCACCTTCTGACATGTGACAACGCTTTCACTGCTGGAAGGAGATGTTTAAATGTTGTTTTCAATGGGTTTCCCTTCAGCAACTCCAGTGAAACGCAGGAGAAATAAAAACTGGAAGCTCCTACAGCCAGAGGAACAGGTGGCTGATAGATTCATCAATTATTCACAGCAGATCTGCCACGAGTGGCTGCTCTGCTCTGTGTCCTCAGCGTCTGTTCAGCTGAGAGCAGCAGCAGCATGGCGCCATCTGCCGGCTGTTCGCCTGAACTGCCGGTCATTCTGCCACCAACTGTTCAAACATCACTACAGACATACTACAATAAATTCGAATATCTTCAAAAAGTAGTTTTTTTCCTCCCAGGAAATCAATGAAAAGAGTAATGCACATAATTATATATATTCTTCACACACAGACTGTGATATATTAGTGTGTTTATTTTCTTTCTTTTTGATGATTATATGATTTGATGATTATAGCTACAGCTTCAGTATCTTGGAAATTAGAATATTATATTCAGATAATTCGTTCAAACACCAGAAAAGGCTTCGTCAGTCTGGCAAAAACTCCAGACCTGATGATTGTCCAGAACATGATCGCTAATACAACAATTTAGGTTAGATTCACCAAGAGTGGACTGCTGCTGGAGTCAACTCTGGAACCAGAGACAACGTCAGGGCCGGGCCGCTTCTCGAAAATAATTCACCCCTAGCCCCCCTGTGCCTGGCACATGCCTGGCACTTTATTCAGTGCTAAATTATACATTTCAAGTGGAATGATGCCAGTCAATATTTAAAGTGACTTTAATGTGCATTTTTGCAGCAATATTGTTTCAGAAAAATGCTACATATAGTCTGGGCTTAATCACTCATCAGACCATCGAGCAACAGATGTTTCTTAATCTGAATATAAAACATAAATAAGAAGAATAAATATAACCTGTGAAACTGCCATACCACAGCAAGAGAAACAGGTTTTATGGGAGTGGATACCTGGATAGTGGCGCACCGACACCACTAGGGGGCACAGTACCCTTATTGGAAAGTGAGATGACAAAGTTTAAATTAAGCTCATAAAAATAACATGGGGCACAGTAACACAGGATTATATTTAAAATATAGGCCCAGAGAGGGGAACAGCTTACCTTTACTTAGAGCTGCTCGTTGAAGATGTTGAAATGTTGAATGTTCTCCCTCCACTCTCCAGTGACCTTTGGGGTCAGGAATCGGCGTCATGGGCTTTTCTTTCGTGCAACATGCTCCTTCTGTGTTCACTGAACGCAATTCTTCATTGAATCAATCAATCTCCTCCAAAAAATGACGTTGGATACTTTTGTAAACACACTTGAAGTGGCTCCTCTTTACCGAGGTCATTGGGTTAGCGGTGCTCTGGGTCGGTTAGGTTGGGGTTAGGGCATTCTCAACAAAATCAGGGTCCTCCTCAGCACAGTCCTGTCTTAGACACATTCTCCTCTATGCAGTGTTGCCAGGTGTACCACAGCAATTGTGTTTGTCATGAAATATGAAGCAAAAAAAGTCAGCTGTTAGTTTTTATTGATAAACATTGCTTGAGGTCAAATTGGCCCCGAGGACGACGACGACGACAACAACAACAACAACAACAACAACAACAACAACAACAACAACAACAACAACAATTCATCATCTGGGGATCTTTCTGTGTGGAGTCTTCTCTCCCCATGTCTGTGTGGGTTCTCTGCGTATTCTCCAGTTTCCTCTGTCCTCCAACAGCAGGCTGAGGTTAATTTGTCACTGTAAATCCCCCTAGGGATGTGAATGTGAATCCTTCAGCTGGTGACTGGTCCAGGTTGAACCCTGACGTTCACCTGTTGACAGCTGGGATCAGATCCAGAACAACTGAGACCCGTAAGATGAATGAATGAATGAATGGCTTAATAATAATAATAATAATAATAATAATAATAATAATAATAATAATAATAATAATAATAATAATAATAATAATAATAATAATAATAATAATAATAATTTGTAACAGGCAGGCACATTTCAATGGGCCTGGACTATTTGCATAAATAGCAAATAAAAATCTTCAGTCATCTTCCGTTTGAACTGGTGGATGGAGCATTCCAGGTATTTGACCTCTCTAGGGTCGCGTCAAAAGGCATGAGACTCGTCAGGGGGAAAGTGTCGAAATATAAACATTCATAATGGAATGGGGTTATTCAGTTTACACTGTACTTAAAAATACCAAAAATACATCTTTAAAACAACTACAAAAGAAGCAAAAAGCAAAAATCCAATTCACAAAAGCTGCCATCATTGCTGGATGTCTTGGGAAGCACAACCAGATCTACATGTAATAAGCGGGGGCTGAGTACAGCAAACAGGGATTCAGTTTGCTCCCTGCAGATGCAAAAGCGCTGCTCTCCTGGGACTGGTGACGATAGTACCTGCGAAGAGCGGGACTGCACGGGTGGCACTGTCTTACATGAAGGAAATACTCATCAGGGCGACTGGAGGTGTAGCCGCAATCCTCACACACAAAGATCTTGGAGCGTCTTTGGCGATAGGCATACTGTTGGTGAATGCCGTGAATCTTCCTCATGTGGGACTCCAGGGAGCAGCGCTGTGTGAAGGCCTTCTCACACAGCTCACACTTGTAGGGGCGGATTCCTGCAGCGGATGGAGACACGTTCACTCGTGATCGTATGACTATGAAACACCGGAACCATCCGAGTGCTGGGCGGACGGTCACTCTACCTTTTCAACCGTGCCACTGCGGATCTGTCTCTACATTTGTTTTTTCAGAAGCCGGCCTGTGGGCGCTCTTCACCAACATGGTTTAGAATTCACAGAAATATTTAGTCTGTAGGGTCTGACTGATTCCTAATTTGGGCAAAAATCCATTATCTCTGTTCTCGATTATATTCCTTATTCCACTTTTCAGCCTCGCTCGTAGCACACTTGGTTCTATGATGCTGCTGTGTACACAGACTCCTCAGTGGAAAAGTGGTCTCTCTCTCTCTCTCTCCCTCCCTTTCTGCCAGAGAGAACGTCATATCTCACTTGGAAATAAATCCCAGTTTTTAAGATTAGGATTACAGCAAACAGTCAACCTAACACAACCTAACACTAAACCTATAGACATCCACTGAAGCCATCTAATCAGACCATGGTTTAGGTCTAACTGCAGTCGTTTTATGACCAGTAATACGACACTCTAATGACCATAATGTATAACAACAACAACAACAATAGTAATTCTTAGGCCACCACTAGTTTTGTGGTTTGAGCAGGTTAGAATGATCATGAGCTGTTTTTCTTTCCAAATATGACGACGATTATGAAATATTAATGCATTAGCAATGTGCTACTTCTATTCTTTTCCAAATCAGGCACTTTCCAGAACGAGCAGCCTGATGAATGCAGAAACGCAGCCTCTAACGTCCGCACAAACTCATTCTCTCTCTAGCTCTTCTCCTCACACACTGTACTCTATAACTTGTTTCTATTGTTCTTCGTTTCAGTCTTTGAGAGCTCTACCACATCATGGTGTTTTGAACCTCTCCTCTTTCCAAAAGCAGGAGGGGTTTGAATTGTTTGACCATGTGCAGTGTAGTTATGGCATATGGAGCCCCAGTGGGGGATCTGGACAACAGGCATGGAAACAATCATAAACATCTCATTTGTCACAGAAAGTAATTACTTAATAATAATTACTTAAACTTTGTATGGGTTTTATGACCATGAACTAGCTTGTGTCTGAGGTTTGGCACGTCTGTGACCTGGTTTAGGTAGCGACAATAATTAAAATGATTTTAGAACAATGTCTGTATAAAGATTCCCAGTTTACTCCTACCTAAACCGCACAACACCTAGTTAGTTAGTTACCACACACAATCACACACACACACACACACACACACACACACCCTTCACACCACATAGCACATGTAAAGTCAGCCTGTGTTGCAAACCAGACGACAAGACAAATGTCTGGTGCCCACGATAAATACAGTGAGAAAGAAACAACAAACATTTCATTGAGTCATGAATATGAGACAGAGGAGACTGACGTGTGGTCTGATGGTTAGATATTCATACTGAAGGATGATCCCCAACCCGATGTGGATCTCTGTTGTGTCTAGACAACGGACGTCTGCCAAAAGTGTACGAGCGCCATATTTATGAATGTGTCTATGAAATTGTGTAAATAAAACCTTAAGTTGTAGGGAGAGGTAGAGAGAGTCTGACTTTCAGTTTTTCATGAGTTTTCCTGTGCGCAGCAATACTGACGCTTGTTGGCGACTTGTGCCACTGCTGACTGCTGACAAAGAGCTGTACCCACACTTTAACTTAGGAAACTGTAAGGCATACATGTCTTCATAAAATATGAAACACTTAAAATACAGTATATTTGTGCAAACACTAAGTCTAATACTAGTAAATATTCCACACATCTGCTAAGGCAGCACTTAAAACTGGTGAAATTTCATCCCCAACAACACATTACCAGTGATTACAACGCTCCTCAATACATGCAGCTTCAGCCCTGCATTGATATAATAATAATAATAATAATAATAATAATAATAATAATAATAATAATAATAATAATAATAATAATAATAATAATAATAATAATAATAATAATAATAATAATAATAATAATAAATATTATTTTCAGTCAAATCACATTGAGAATGGACACGTGTATAGTTAGAATGTTGATTCTCCATTAATAATTATTATGTGGAACTATCATATTAAATGCCATTATATTTATCTGATAAAGTATGTGCAAATGTATAAGGATCAGATATGTACTATGATATCATTATTGATTATGTATCCCCTGTTTGCAGAAATGTAAAATAAACAACGGATAATTGTAACCGTTGTGAGCCTAATTTGATATGAGTGTGATTTCCAGTACGTTCAATGAAATCCACATTCATAACGTCAAGTTTTAAGAATTTTGATTTAAAAAAAAAGCTCAGCAAAATATGATTAGGATTGGGGTTTATGCTTGACCAACAGACAATTGATACCTCCTCATAAAGTTAATATATATGACTAAAACATGTGTGTGTGTGTGCAAATTCCTGACCTGTGTGTGTTCTCATGTGTCTCTTGAGGTCGAAAGTGTCATTAAATCCTTTTCCACAGAATCGACATGGGTGTCTCTTAACCAGGCTGTGACACTTGAGGTGGCGAGTCAACATGCGTTGCAGGGGAAACACCTTACGGCACACGGAGCACACAAAGGCACCTGAGCAGGACAAGGTGTGGGGACTGGTCTGAAATGGGACAGAAGGCTGATTAGTAAATCAAGTCGATGTAGAAATCCTTTCTGGTATGGGCACCAACTCACAGTGTGACCAATGAGTCCCTCGGTATGAACGTGTGACCTCACCTTTGTTCGACTCAACAGTGCCAGTGTGTTGGGATGACAGAAGGAGTCCTGAAGCATCAACGTGGACCAAACCTCCGTGGTGTCAGCGACAGCTGCTCCTGATCCCTCTGAAGGTTCTGACTGTCTAATTGTTGGTTGAGTCTCACATTTCAAGGTAGATTCTTGGTGAGCTGCTGTGGCGCCATCACGGTGGGAGACCTGCTCCTGAACTAATTCACCTACTGCAACAGACGAAAGCACACGTATTACCACCTAGAAATATGTACAGTATAAACACACTTCACTGTACATCATCGTCCATCAGTAGAGACATGGAGATCTCACCAGTGTGACCATCTTCTTTCCACTCAGTCTGCTCTGACTCCTTCCATTTCCATGCTCCAAATATCCCCCCTTTTTTCTTTACAAGAAAAGACCTTGGCATTCTTCGAATCCTCTCGATACCTCCGACCTCGACGTCTGGTCATGGAAACTTCACTGCTTTTGGTGTTTGCCTGGCCTACAGATTATACCCAGATCCTTCGGTGACCTGTAAGTACATCCCATGAAAATCATTGCTCTCATTTACATAACCTTCTTGGGGAAGGTTTACAGCTCTGGATAGGAGCAGTAAGCTGCTTGTAGTTTTGACTACACCTGTGCTGATTGTGCGCATGTGCTGTTTTAACTGGTCCCCCACTGGTTTTGCATGTCAGGAAGAGAAAATCCGGAGTGCTTTACATTCAAGTGGCCCTTGGCATGCAAATAGTTGCCCTGGACCAAGCCCTGTCCCTGGACAAATGGCACAGTTTAAGTAACAGGAGCGAGCACAGAGGAGCCACAGCCCTAACTGCTAGGTAAATCATTCCTCTCTCCTTTTTGGGTCTTTGTTTGCAGTTGGTTGAGGGACTATACGCACACAAAAGCCATTCAAATGCTCAGACATGAACTTGCTGACTGTGTTTACACACACACGCATGAGACTACCTGTTTGTGTAGAACCTTGCACTCAGTTGGCTGGGATAGATTGTATTCTCTACCAACAATAGTGAAAAGGACTCGTAGTATGTAGAGAGGAGACTTGGGAGGAGAGGAGAAGCATGGCAAACACCAGCATGCAAATACCAGCAGAGGGCTTTCCAGGAACATGCTGCGCAGACTGCAGAGTGGTATTTAAACAGGTTTCAGCCACACGCATGGTGAGAGTCAGGCTCTGATGTGTTGTATGAGGTCATCAGGAAACGTCCACGAATGCACGTCTGTCGGTGACGTCCATACGAGACGGTTACGATGAAACGGGTCTGTTCACACAAAATGTATAACATTAAAAAATAATTTGATATGAGATGAGCCAGCAGACAACCTCCAGACTGTCATGGTTTGCAGTCCCTGGTTTCTCCCCACTCCCCCATCACCCCTTGCCACTCCCAGCCAATCAAATCAGCCTCAACCACCCACACTGGTTCATCACAAGAGGTGATAAAAGCTTCCCATGCCCCTCTCCTTTTTGCCAGATTGTTCCTCCCTTTCGCACGTTTCTCCGGCCCTTGTCTCCCGTTGTGGATGCTGCCTGTTCCTGTCCCTGCCTCCTGTCTGCCCCAGTTGGTAATGTCCATGTCAGCTTGTCATTAAGTTTGTTGAAGATAGAGGATTTTTGTAAGCAAAGTTATCTTTCACCGAGAACTGACTGAGGAAGATTTTGTTATGGCTGTTTTGAGTTCAGACTTTTATCCCTCCCCCGTTTCCCCCTTACAGTTATCTCCCCTGTCCCAATAAACGATTTGCCTAAATCGTTAAATCGTTGTCTTGTGTGTTGCATTTGGGTCCATATTACTCCCCATTTCAGATACCTGGGGCCTGTCAAAGAAAGCAGGTTTAGTGAAAACTGAATGCACCACAGCACCTCTGAGAGTAAACTGTATACAGTCCATATCACTATTAGGTATATTCTCTGTAAATGATGTCAATTTGTTTTACTTTCTTTGTGTATTGTATCTTTTTTTTACATTTGGTGTTTTTCTTATTTCTACTCAAATCATATTCTTTATAAAGTGTAAGAGAAAGTTGCTTTGAATTTCTTTGTACAAAAAATGACAAAACAATATTCTGATTCTTGTTAATCCCTAAATGAGGAAAACTCAGCAGGTTTTCAACTCTGTTTTCACATAAACTGACACAAATCAACTTTAAGTTCAATGTTTGGTTTCAGTTTCCTCATTTCAGGATTAACAAACTCAGGGTTTTCACTCAACCTTTCTGGAACAGGCCCCTGATAAACTCCCAGATACCAAGTACACCATCAAACACTTTACACTGCTTTCTACCTTGATGGCACTCAAAACACTTTCACACTTTCTCTGGCAGAAGCTGTGGAGCTGTGAACACAAATTCACACACTGATGACGCAGCATCAGGAGCAATTGAGGGTTGAGTGTCGCTCAAGGACACTTGGGGTCTGGAGGAGCCCGGGTTTAAACCTTCCAATAACAGGACGACCTCTCTTCCTCCTGAGCCACAGCCACTCTGCTGATTCTGACCCCACCAGCCACACACAGAAGCAGAATTGAATTGAAGTGCAATGTCCAGTTTACACCTGCAGAGGGCACTAACTATGTATGTTTCATGCATACATACTGTACATACATGCATTTTATCATTTAGTACTTTTACATGTGGTGACACTGCAGTATAGTATAGCTGGTGTATGACTGAGATACAGTACGATACGTGGATGTATTTATTATATATCAATATTTATTATATATCAATATCTATCTCTACATATACATATACTGTATATACACACAGTGTGTGTGTGTGTGTGTGTGTGTGTGTGTGTGTGTGTGTGTGTGTGTGTGTGTGTGTGTGTGTGTGTGTGTGTGTGTGTGTGTGTGTGTGTGTGTGTCAGTGTCTGGAGCAGTGTTTTCACGCTGAGGGTAACGGACTACC
>CAAKHB010004490.1:117115-137220 GCA_901007665.1 Aeoliscus strigatus
ACCCCCACCTCACCCCCATCCATATCAGGACAACCGAAACCTGTTTAATGCTGACTGACGATATTAATCATCAGTGACAGATATACATCTCTCTTAGTCTCCATCAGTGTCTCGACAGGGTCCTTCTCCCGTCAGAGAGCGAAGCCAATCTGCTGGATTGATTAAGTGCGAGCAGCAAGGCAGAAACGGCTGTGTGGAGGTTTTCAGAGACGGCGGGAGACAAAAAGAGCCGAGGGATCCACATCCTGCCATAGAAACACTTTAATATGAAGCCAAATGCACACAGTGGAAGAGTTTCACACCAATGACACATCATCAGCTGTTTCCCCTCACAGAGAGAGGGCATCACGCTGGGGAGGCAACACCTCTCCGGCCTGCTACTCCTGGAGTTAATGCCTCTTTATCTGCTTTCCCACCATGACAAAAACAAGCTCTTCTAACCTCAACTTAAACAGACTGTCCCTCCACTGTGACCACCTTATCGCTGAGCTATTTTAAGATCCTCTGACAGGTTGGAGATCTTCAGCTGTGCCCACACAAAGGGAATGGGGGGGGGGGATCGATAGATGATCCGCTTCATTCATTATTAATCAGGCCAGAGAGCAAGAAGGTTGGGAAGTGTCGGAGACAAAAAGGGAAAGGTAGGAGAGAAAGTAAAGAGAGAGCAGAGGATCACTTGGAGAGGACAAACGAGGGGATGCTGGGTAATAAAGGAGAGGAGGGAGAAATTCAAAGACCTGCTCCTCTGCAGCCCCCCCAGGGACCAACGCAACAAGGGTTTGTGTTGCCAGCTCCCTGCGATATTACACCCTCTGGAAAGAAAACCACCACTCCAGTGAAATTCCTTCTGACATGACACCAGCTATAACCCCCTCCCAAGTTATCATACAATTACCCGTCCTAATCGGCCCCCTAAAATCATCCGAAGGAGAGAACCCACATCTTCTGCGATCCCATTCCTGTAATCGCCAAAGATCCGGACCTTTTCATGAGGACATAAACTTATCAACACACCAAGGAAATCCACATTCTTCTCAGTCTCTGTAATTAAACCCACGTGTGACACGACCGGAAGACCAGGGAAGTTCAAACCCCCAGATTTACCCGTGAATTACTGCTGAGATTGCGCTAAATGTTGTATTAAAGAGGTGACACATTTTCAAGGGTGACGTTGGGAACATTTCGATGTAAAATGGCAGCGGCTTGGAGTGGAAATGAAATAAAAATAGCTTTCTTATTTAACTCATTGAGACCTGGGTCTCCTCCTCTGCTGTGTGTCCGGGGCCAAAATGAATTTAAATGAAAACAGATGAGCAGGGTAATATGTAGCATCCGTGCTGCGAATCCCCAAGAGGGGACCAGCCGTTTTAGGATGCAGAGCAGCACCGTAACCCCCCCCTCCAATCCCTCTCATACCACCCTCCTTCTCCAGCCCTCCTGTCTGATTATATCTATCCAACCTGCTCCGGGAAGCTTAAGTGTCATCCCACCATACGCTGGGATGGCACTTAACACCAAAGAACGGTAAAGTCCCAAAGTTACACACCCCAGAGCAATTAGAGCTCACTAATTCTAACATCCCGCTCTGCATGTCATTAAAGGATGTAAAGAACAGGCAGCATAAATACAAGAACACATTCTTGTTTACATTTCACCATGCATGTGTGAAATAACAACTGATCAGAAATGTATTTGTAAAAAAAAAAAAAAAATGCAGTTATTGGTGATCTGCTGTTTAGACAGCAGGGGTCAAAGGGTCATACAGCCTCTGTGGATCTGCACTTGACCCCTGCAGGCTGCATTACACGTAATGCTACAGCAGCCGTGGAATACCAAGCTCAACCGCAACAGACCTCTGCTGCATTGACTGTGTGTGTGTGTGTGTGTGTGTGTGTGTGCAATGCCGTAAGCCACCAGCAGGGCGTATTGCTGATGTTGTCGTGCCAAATGTCGACGACACACCATGTTACGTAACTGACAACAGGGCATAGATTTGCTTATAAAGAGGGATTAACGGAGGATGAGACGGTTAATACTGTCTCACACCGCGTATGTACGGTCTGCCTCTAATATTGTGTGATCGCTGAGGATGTGTGGAGATGCCACTGTGATGACTGTCAGCTGGAGGGCTCGAGCAGCTCTTCACCACTCAGGGACACAGCTGGCTGACCGGCTCCACTGCCCTTTGCAGTAATCTTTTAAATGTGTGCACAACACAGGAAACAAGAATTTGGTATTAAGAATTTACCGGTCTAATTTAAACCAATTTTCAAAGGCACTGCTGCAATAAATCCGTGTAATAGGATTCCTGGAAAAATGTCTGTCCTAACATTTCTGAACTTTTTGTTTTTGTCTTGTTCTGGATGTTCTTTCTATCTGCCCCGATCTCTCTCAATCTCTGATTGTAGTAAAACTGTATCCTGGTGGTGTTTTTCCACATTGTTTAACATTGTGAGTAAGGCTTTTATGGAGGTGGGCGTGGTCTCACTCAGCCTGCAGAGGAAGAGCTAATGTATCTGCAGCTACATTAGCTGTGTAACTGTATGGAAACAGTGGTTTATGATCAAAGCTACAGTAAACTGCAACAGCAAAAGATGGATTTAGTTTTTTGCCAGTTTTCTGGAGAGGGTGCCAAAACCAGACATCCGTCACAAAAGCCTGAAATATGCACAATAACGTGAACATCCATCCTTCCCGTTTCCTCCACTTGTCTTGTTTGTCTCAAATTTTCCAATTGAAAGTCATGCCAGCCTGAACCAGAGCCTACTTACCGCTGTGTGTGTGTGTGTGTCTGTGAGTTTGTGTGGAGCGCTCCAGAGCATATAGATTAGAAAACAGGACAACGAATGAGCCAAGGTCTATTTTTGTATTCGCCATTTCCTATTGTAAACCACCAGTCGTGTGTCTGAGATGTACTGTATGTCTGGGAGGAACAGGCATTGAACGAACATGTTGAATAGCCTCGGCCAAAACCCGGGTTGAATGTTTGTGTGTGTGTGTGTGTGTGTGTGTGTGTGAGAGAGAGAGATACTGTACTAAACATACGTTTAAGAAGATGGGAGGCATTTGTCACCTCAGCGTTCCTGAGAGTGACGGCCATGAGTTTATTCATCCTTCTTGGTCTGTGTCTCTTGTTGTGTTTTTAAGTAAATGCCTTTAAAGGGCCGTGCTGGACCTCCTCCTTCCTTTTAGACACACTCCGGGGAATAATGTGCGGTCATAAAATCAAATGTGTGCGATAGTACACATGTGACAGCTGTTCTGATCTACAGCATCTATTCATGTGGCCGCGTGTGTGATCGAGGGAGAGAGGTCAATGCAGCGCAGTGCAGCTATCGACTGGTGCTGAGGAAATCCCTCCTCTGTTCATAAAGGCAAAGCACCACGAATGCAAATCAGGTGCTCAGAGGACAGTATGCTGTGGTGTTTCCACCATATTTGAAGACCGAACCACCTTTTACAGGTCAGATGTGAAGAAATATAACCTGTGTTTCCGGACATGGAACCTTTACAGTAACAGTATCATCTTCTATTTATCTTCAAGCAAATGAGTAATGATTGTTTTTGTACAAATCGTATTAATCTGAGAAGAACTAATTTTAACTAACTTTACTTTAATGCAGATATTTAAATAGAATGCATTATTGTCTGTCCCACAATGGTGACAATAAAAACATCCACAGCATTCCCTTTAAACACTGAGGCAACACAATTAAAAAAACAATTAGAACACATTAAAAGCATTTATACCAAGCCTAACTACATATGAAACAAAATTTCAAGCGGTCAAATAAACAAACAAACAAACAAATACATGAATGAATGAATGAATGAATGAATTAATGAATAACGAAAGAAAGAAAGAAAGAAATCGAACCATAGGCTGACGAAATGTGTTTCTGTATGAAAAGCGGCTGATTTTCATGGTACTGACGGCTTTGGCTCTTTTAGTGCCACAGCAGTGTTCCAAGCAAACTGCACCCGTGACACTGTCTGCAGCTCTTTCCAACATGCTGATGCGATTGGACACTGGTGAAGTAGATCTGTCCAGGAGGCACACAAGGGCTCACGCTTGGCTTTATTCCGGAGCTGACGGCCCATGAAGATAACACCTCTCTCAATGTGGAACTTACTGAGTTTGGCCAAGTTAATACATCTAATTCACAACTAGCACTGCTAGTTCAAGCCCTTGTGGCCAAGGAATAGTTCCCACCTGACACCTTTATGAGACATAAATGTCGTGGTCGTTTAAAACCACTTTGCAGCACTGTCATCATCTGGGATTTTATTATTTTACGTGTATTTCAAACCACTTGTCTCATCTTACGGATTAAAAACTCACTTGAAGTTCAGTGCATTTCTTGGAATAAACTCAGTGATTTAAAATCTCATGCATATTGCAAGACCATCAGAGGGTGAAAACCTCTTCCCAGAATGGAAAATCCCTCAAATCTGAAGCAAACTTGTCACTGAAAGTAATCATTTATCAAATTCAACAAACTTAATCAGGTAAAAACTACACTGGGGTGCAGAACTTAACCAAGAACAGACATGATTGGTCGAGGCAATGTCTGTCCAAGACTGAGTACATTTGAACTTATTAGGGAATAACAGTTTCTAGAATCTGTGTGTTGTGTGTTGTGTGTGATGCTGCAGTTGAGCACCAGCATCTTATTGGAATATTAAACCGTACAAATTAAACATTTATAAAACAGAGAGAAGTTTCGACAGACTGAAGAAGACAGTCGGTGCTTCCGTCATTTTCGCTGTGCTGCTTTTAGAAACTGCAGGATCTGCTGGCTCAGCCGCAACGCTAAGCTAAACTCTTGACCCACATACAGATAAACTGTGTAGCAGGTGGAAAAATGTCACTTTGTGTTTCTGAAGTTGGCTGATTACTGGAGTGAATCTCGAAGAAGGTCGAAAATACATTTTTATCTTCATTACGTCACTAATAGTTAGTTACAAGTTACTGTTTTTCTTTTGCTATGCTGTTACTTGTGTAGAACTTCGTAAACGATTAATATGAGAAGCAGAGTAGATGGAGAGATATTCAGAGGTATACAGATGAAACTAACCATCACCATCAGATCCCTGATATAAGACAAGTGTGTTTCCTGTTCAGTCGCTGTCATTAATGTTCAACTTGTTTTCATGCAGCTTTGTTTACCCACGTCGGTAATTCACCTGAGTCAAATCCAATCAGTTCTAATTTCTGACACAGAGACAAATTATCCTGAAACAAGAGTCCAAGGGACTGACAGCTAAACCTCTAAATCCAAAATGACAGAGGCTAATAAACCCGCTTCCTAGTCCAACCTCTGGATATTTGCTCAGTGCGTCCGCCATCAGTGACAGCCCAAAGCCTCTCAGTGGAGATCAGGATCACGTAGAGTTACACGGTGACTTTATATCCCACGCTGATTGTCTAAAATCAGAGCAGTGAATGATGCCTACTTACAGATGTGTAGAGGTATCCTTCGCCGTTCATGGCCAGATACAACCCTGTCTTTGCTCCCTGGATTGCCACAATCCGCAGTCCCACTGGAATCAGGTTGAACTGTGCTAAATTGGATAAAAAGCGCAGAGAGTACAGGTCAGAGGAGTCTGAATTCAAAGTACAACAGCAGCAGAGCCACTGCTTCAAGGTGCTGTTGTAAAAACAACACCACGTCTCCTTCGATCAGCTTTAGGCCGCCAATAAAACCTGATGGTTTCACTGTTATTAAATGTGTCCGTTAAATTTATGAGGAAATCAAAAGGTTGTCAACAAAATACGGAGTTTGAAAACAATATCAGCCACGTGAAAGCTGCTGTGAGAACGGACCTCTGACGCCAGTCAAATTAGCAAATTGAGGGATAAAAGGTGGAGATTATTATTCCCATCATCCTCCGAGTGCAGTAAACATCTTCATGTGCTCGCAGAGGAATCAAACTGAAAATCCAGAGACCAAACAGAATCAATGTGTTCCAATGATTCTTTGTACTTTTTTTTTTTTCACAATAAGGATTGAAAGCAAAGGGATGTCGACTGGCACACACTCACAGAAGGAGCTGCTTTCGTCCCTGGTGCTGTCCACGGTGCCGTCAGGCTGCATCTGCAGGTAGTATCCATGTTGGCTGAACAGACGCGTAACAATGCCTTTCAGCTGTGGCTCTGCAAGGGGAACACATGGAGACAACCTGCTATTATACCGGCACCAGAGGTTCAAGAGCAAAATGACATTCAATGATTTACAGAAGATGAACACTGTTACTTAACGTTATTAATGTTGGAGGCGACATGAGTCACTACGAAAGAACACAGGTTCATGAAAAACTGCCTGCCCATTGTCTGAGCTCAGCTGTGCATCACTCCAATTTTAAATTTAAGGATAAATTAAAGATGGCCCCTCTTATAATCTCGAACTCTGGACTGATAGTTTTGTGCAAACTGTTTGCCAAAGTGCACATCTGCTGTGTAAAGACAAGTATTAGATCAGATTCCGTGCTGGCAGACGTCCATTTCAAAGATCTCAGATTGGGATCAGAACCCGATGGACTTAAACAGCTACAATGTCTATGTTTTTTCTTATTCTTACCCACACTGAACTTAAACTGTCATCCATCATCTATTTATGATGGTACATTTTATACAGGCTTTGGTAAAAGAACGGTGAAAAACAAAAAACAGTGTCCGTAAGAGGATGGTAGCATGATGAAAGGAAATGATATGAATGTAGATGTTACGGGTTAAAAAAACAACAAAAAACGGGTAATATGCAAATTACCCAAGTTGTTTGCAAACTACCAGCGTTTTCAGGTTAGGTGCAAATAACATACATACAGTATATTCTCCATGGTCATGGATGTACTCAATCATGCTGTTGTGCAGCAGGTAAACTGGTCCAGGAGCTGTGTGACACTTAGTATTAGTATTATTAGTATTAGTCAAATACTTGATCTGGTGGCACCTTGTCAAAAAAAAGCTGTGTTGAAAGTTTTAGTTGTTTTGGTGTTTGTTGTGATGAAACTGCGGAAGCAGTTGTGATTTTTGTTTATAACCATAATTTAATAGTCAGTGAGAAATTTAGCAGAACTTTATCTAGCGTGAATAAAACCACCTAAGTGCTCCTCAAGTAACCACACCAGAAAGGAAAAAAAAAACCCAGTAGTATTACAAAGATTTGTATCATCTGGATATTCCAAGAAGTAACATCAGTTAAGACTCAATGTAACATGTAGGTACATATTTGTCTGCATGTAAAAAAAAATAAATCAGACATTGTCACTTCATAGTGCACCGAACGTCTCAGTAAACCTTCATTTAATTAGAAATCTACAAACTACTGTATTGTTACATAATCACGTGACTTTCCAGCTCTTGGGGCGGCACTTCCAGAACATACAACTGATATTTGCCATCTGTGAGTGGAGGCCATCTGTGAGTGGAGAAGTGAGCTAAATATGTTGGAATAAATATGGCGCTAACACGATTTGCTCACTTTCAGTCAGTATTTCCTGAAGTGGCCGAAAATGTTTGACAGCAGAAAGATGCATATGGACTGACGCTCACAACAGTCACAGACGTCACAGATGTCGGCTTTGGGTTGGGGAGGAGTTTTCTCTCTACGTCTTGCAGAGGACGCCGATGATTGGTGAAAGTGGTGGTGATTGGATAAAAGTGCACATTGCAAAAAAAAAAAATGGTTGAATTTGGATTAATTTCTGCAATTGAAATAATTTTCATATATCAGGGACCCGTTATTTTCTTGTGGTAAAGCTTGGAATGAAAATCTAAATAAAAACTAGCTGGACACCCATGCGATGCCTGTGGGGATTGTTGACAGCAGAGAATTCACCTGAGCAGATGACAACTGCTCTCTCTGGTGTCGTGACATGGGAATCCAGTTGAGAAATTCATACATCAAAGCAGCTGCACATATCAAAGTCAAACTCACGTGTCCATGCTGCTGGGAATTTGTGCAGGAAGACGTCTTAGTGGGGCGGAAAAAACATGACGGCGTCGGTTCACCACATGACAGACGTGCTAATTGAACTGCCTGTAAAAGGAGAGGTGGAGAAGTGTGGACGGAACGGAGCGGCTGAATGTTTAAACAGCAGCCACCTTTACCATCGTTCAAGAAACAGAGGCTCCCGGTCATCATGTGCGTCCCACTACATTACATGAAGCTCTTTTATCTCCAACAGCCAGCAAAAGTCTGCAGGTCCCTTGATTTCACCTCGGGGTGAGCTGGCTGGTCCCTGCATTGGCAGGAAACTTCCGTGAGGAAGATGAAACATGGATGAAGAAGCAGTTTATTACACTATCTCTGGAGGGTTTGGGGCAATTGTCTGGGAGTTCTTCCTCGGCTAAACTCCACCCATGTCCTCTCGTGCGCTCCCCACGGAAGGACTGGGGCCACTGCGCGATCTGCCTGACTTCTTGGGACTAGCACAGGGACCACGAGCGTGGCGGAGGATGCAGGGTTGAGATCTGTGGGACGATTTCCCAGTGGAAGTGTGTCAGGGTTGAGGCATCATTGAAACAGTGACCTGCGCCCATTGTTCCACGCATGCCAAATACAGCACTCTATTTTCTGTCCGCTCTCTTTCAAAGCTGTTTGTCAAAACATCCCAGCATCTCTTCTCCCTCACAAACATTCTCCCCCATTCCATGTTATGTTCTGTGAGTCGCGTACAACTTTGATTTCATACATTACCCCATCGCCGCAGCGGAGCTGTTTGTTAGTCGTCTCCTCGGGGGAAAAAGAGAAACTGTAAAGTATGAAGAGTGACGTCTGTAAACACGCCACAAAAGGCACGTTTAGAGTAGACAGAGCTTCGACAGACAGCTCGCTGCAATCTCAACCACCATGTCAGGGACATTACCAAGTACCAAGTAATGCCTCACTTCAATACCTGTGTGCGAGGGTGCTTTCACACGGAAGTTGGCAAAATTGGATCACTTTCCCTTGGCTTGGTTTCTTTTCACACAGGTATCTACATGACGACGTTGGCGGAAGCAAAAAAAAAGAAAAAAAAAGAAAGAAAAAATCAGTGATCAGTGAGCCATGGGGTTGTGGCAAGATGACAAGTGTTATGGAAATGAACAAGAATGTTGGCTAATGGTTTAAACATAGATCACTGTATTCATTTTTTTATAAGAAATGTGTCTATAACAACGACTCCATGTGTGCCGCCGTTAGGTAGGAGTTGTTACAGTGCGCTGAACTGTGGAAAAAAGACACGTGATGTACAGAGCCATGTTTGAGTGGAATCAATTTTCAAAACACACGTAACGCGAACAGCAACAGAACGTTCAACAAGGAACTAAGGAACTGCAGCTCCTCATAACTCAGCGTTTGTCTTTGTGACTCATGGCCTTCAGGTCTGAGTTTGGCCAGCTGATTTTGGATGGAGACCACCTGTTTTCACACCTGACTCCAATTTGATTCAACCGGACTAAAGCAGCTTCAAATTCACAATCCTCATCCTCAGCACCAACACAAGAAATCATGATCTGCTATATGGACGTGTGCGCCAAGCTAAAAGCATAACAGCATTTTACTGCAGCTATATAGAGGATTCATTGGTGACAAAGGCAGCTGATGGACTCCTGCCAGCCTATTACCTTGCACGTAGTGCAGCTTGGAACGACTCGGGCCTAAAGTCCTATTTTAAAAAATGATTATACTCTGTAGGTCAATGCACCGCAAGTATATTGTGACAAGATTATGCAAATCAGATTGAATAGGTATGGCTTTATGAAGGTTGAACTGAAACTTTCACAACTACCAGTACATAGCCAACCCTCTGGTGATGTGATGGATGTGACTAATAAGTGAGTTGAGTTGCAGAAGATACAGTGCAGAGATGTTTTTTTTTTTTTTTTTGCATGTTGAAATTCCCAAACTCGCTGTAGCTCCAACAGTTCAACGCAGTAACACAGTTTTTAACGACGTGTACAATAAGAAAATGTGCTTGATAATAAGACTGACTCAACGGAGTGTCAACAGAAAGCAGAGAGGCACAACGTTCCTCATGTGTCTAATACCAAATTCTCCCTCCTTCTCTGTCTTAACAGCATCTGTGTCTGCATAATGCCTCCATACACACACACACACACACACACACACACACACACACACACACACATACATGCAAACACACACACATACTTTGCTGTCGTTGTAGTTAATATTGCAATATGTGTTGGCAGCAAAAGTAAACACATCAAGGCTCCAGCAAACTTTCCTGGGTAGCACGCCTCTTTCATCAAAATGGAAAGTAAAATGAGGCACATCAGATCAGACCCAGCACCAGTGCACATCTGTCAAGGTCGGGTTTGTCTGTTGGAGAGGGGTAAATAGATTTGGATGAAGTTTCTAACAAGACGTGCAGCTTTTACTGTCAGTTTTGGATGTCAAATCCTCATCAGTGTTTTCCAGCTAGAAGCATTTATCTTTCACGGGAACCTTCAATAGTAAAAGGTTTAGGAGGTTATTCAATCAATTTTCAGTCACCAGTGGTTCTCTAACTGGGGTCCGTGGACCCCTGGAGGTCTGTGAGTCATTGGGGGTGTCCACGGAACAATTTGCACTGAATTTCAGAACTGAGATGCATCATTGAGGGTGCTAGTGCAGCTCAGTTCATCTATTCGGTACGCTCCCTTGGAAAGGAATTGTCTGTTTTGCAGTATGATGTAATGGAACATTCAGAATTCTGTGTGTCATATTAAGGGGTCCTTGGGCCAGAAAAGTTGGAGAAGCCCTGCTGTAAACAACACATAAATGTATATTTAAAGATGCTCTTGTTGACCTTTACTCTTTGGCCCGGTTGTACACCACACCACTGTTTCCGACAGCTGTGGGTGGACGTGTTGGCTGGAAATGTAATACAATTACTAGTTCCACTGTTGTAATAGTAATAGTAATGTAATAGTGTAACTATTTCCGTTATTCATCAAAATAATACAACTAATTACATTTGATGACGTTTCTAAATGTTCAAGGAATGTTCTCATCAGTTTCAAATGTTCAAATGTGTTTGAACGTCCAGCAGCATCAACACTGACGACTGTCAAGCCACTGTAAGTCAAAAAAAGAACTGTTGTCAGCCACGTGTGTGTGATCAGTTGTGTGCTTCTCAAAAATATCCCATTACTTTTTCAGAGGTTTGTGTCCGCACACCAGTCGGCTAATGTTACTTAGCAATTTAAATTTGCATCCATTTATAAGCTCTGGATAAGTACTCTGACAGATTTTAATGCTGTGTGACAGCAGTCTAACTCTCTCTGTTTACATGAGCAAAGGGCCTGTGGCTCATGGACACGTTACCTCTGCTGCTCCAGTGGGATAGGACAGAAGGTTGACCAGCAACTGACCCAAAGTTCATGTAAATGACGTGGGCATACCTGCATTCAAACAGTAAGAGTCTGTTTTATATACGCAAACACCTACGCTTTGAACTGAAACATCTAATATTCATAAAGGGGACCAATGCAGTGTAAATCATTCCATGTACTGTCAAAAGCAATGTCAGAGTCCTGGTGAGTCACCATCTACATCCTGTCACACAACAATGGAGAGCAAGAAGCACTGGTCCAGAAGAGTGAGATGCTGTTTACTGAAGATACCTCAACAGTACATCCTCATATTCAGAGCAGCAGTCCACAGCACTTCCTTGAGGTATCAAGTGCAGAAAAAAAAAACCCAGGAAAGTGAAAAAGATGCACAGGTAGGAATGAAGCAAGGTTGTGATGAAAATGGAAAGGAAACAAAAAATTCATTCATAGGTGAAATGAAACAGTAGAAGCGGTGAGGAAGCTGAAGATGAATACACAACACAGCAAAGAATCAGAGTAAAACCGGGTTTGACACAAAGATAGTAAATACAATATGAAGTCAAAGAGTCTACACTACTTTCAGTTCAGACGTAAAAGGCTCATAGGACACATCTTCTTAGGTCCTGGGAAAAAGCAAACTTTTGAGATTGTCTTTCAAAAATCTCAGGTCATAGAAGTTGAACGTGTCCTCAAGATCACTGCAGAGAAACTGTTTCGTTTCCTCTGGCTCCTTTTGTCCATTTTCTCGATGGACATCAAATGATTTAGCACATGAATGGAAGCCTCGTCCTGCAGATATTTCTCCTGTTCTTCCCGCTGATCTTAAAAGGCTTTCATTTTTTGTATTCATTTCCTGTTGAAAATGCTGACTCATGATTGTATGATTGAGAGAAACTGTCATATCAGATTGTTGGTCTCTGGTCACTGATGTCGGCAACGCAATTTTTGTTTTTTCAGAGACAGTTTGACGGTGTTGACCACAATGTATTCTGGGACTCTTGAATCTTAGGTGGGTGGCTGGGGCACTCCTTAGTGATAGTTCCCCCTGAAATACAATTATTTCTGAGTTACTATCACTGATACCAGGTCAGCTGAAAGAGGTGTTACCCTTCTGGGTACCCTGAGGCAAGGTCCAACCCTCATTTCAGTTTACAAGCCTCCATAAAAGGTCACTTTATACGTAATGATGGTATCAGCTTCTATGCAGATGATACTCCATCTATCTCTGAGAGCCTGCAAACTAGAACTGACTATGACTCCCACAAGTGGATGATTGAATTATTCAATAAAAACAATAATAATAATAACAACACAACAACAACAACAACAACAACAACAACAATAATAATAGTACATTTTATTTTTTTATATATTTTTTAAAAATATATTTTAAAATATTTTTTAAAATGTACTTTACATTTCAGTCAAAATCTCAGCGTGCCACAAAGCAGTGAAATAAAACATAACAGGAAGCATTTCCCGCAGCCTCAACTGTCCTGGGTGTTTCCCGTGGAGATGAGGTGTACGATCATCACTCAAGGGACACGTGTGTGCTTGAGTGACGGAAAACACTCCCTGATCCAGGTCAGTGGAGTGTGGTTCAAAGAGCGCTCCCTGTCTGTTTATGAGCATCAGCAGGACGAGTGCTGCCAGCACACTCGACAACATGTCGACTCATCAGACGGGCTCATTTCCAAGTGACCTACCCACACATGAGCGGAAATATGACAAGCAGTTGACAAATGGAAAGTAAAAGCAGCACCTAGAGGTATGTGTGTAAAATATGCTGCGTGTTCAGTACAGTCAGATTCTTTTATCTGCTGGCATGAAAACCCTTACTCACTGAGTTACAGCTAAGGGGTCGTGTTTTTTGCAAAATGCAGTAAGTGGCATACATTTGTAGAGGATAATGAAAATAATGTATTTTATTATTAGAAAATCACTCGTGGGCCTCGTACTAGTAGTGCAAGTGTTCACACAGCAATTACATGGGCGTCTGTAGAAATGAGTTCACTGCGTGTAAGAACCCAAGGCAATCACTTCATGCATCACCACAGCCATCAAGGACACTTAAGCCCCCTCCGCTGGAAGGTAATTGCCCTGAAAAATAAGCAGTGATGGAGCTTTGTCACTAATCAGCACAGTGTTTGGGTTGGTGTTGGTTATCATTACACTAATGTATTTATCTGGCTTAATTTGAGCTCACTGCGTTGCTCGCTGATACCCCTCTAGTCGAGCTCCTCCCGATAAGGTGGGAGGTAATTATTAGAGGGCTGCATCACTGAACAGCCAAGGACATCTCTTCCACCGCTCTGACCGTATCAGCCACACAGGTTTTCCTCGGCTTCTACGGTGAGGACTCCCCTTTCCCCGTTTGTTACACCGCCTCGTCAACCTTTGCTCACACTCGCTATGTACGGACGTTTGTATGCTTCCAACCTCCACGTGCAGTGTCACATATGCAAGACTCTCTCGTAGTGTTTGATTCTGCTAAGAAAAGGAGAACATGGTTCTTTTTCTAAAGTAGGCCATGAGCTCTACAGCGCTGCTCGTAATTATCAAGCATGTGAGGAGATATGGGGAGAGCGACCGACAGAAACGAGGGATGAATAAAGTCATGAAAGACCGCACGGGGTGAAGACTGACGAATGCTAAACACAAGAAGAAGGACACATGAAACAGGGCAATAGATGGAGAGCTACGAGGGAACAATGTGACAAGCACGAGGCGAAGAGGAGGGAGATAAGGGGAGACAGGTTGAAGAAAGAAGGCACCAGGAAGAGGGATGGCAGGAAGGGGGAGGTTAAAGGAGGAATCGGAAAGAACGAGATGCATCCCATGACCTGTGACTGCAACAACGGCATCTCAATTTAAATTCAACTTCATAAATCCTTCTGGGCGCCGATGGCGGCTCACGTGAGGGAGACAGAGATACAGGCGGTTATATAATAAAAACGGCGACAGGCTGGTGTCAAACATGAGTGGAGACAAAAAGGACTCTCGCCGCTTCCTTGACACACATTCACTAGTCACGTATGTGCTTCATTAGCATCGTGACAAGCGCGGATCGGTGACAACATGCTCAGCAGCAGGGAGCGATGCGGTGCAGTGTACCCAGGGCCTCACAGCTTCATCAATAACGCTGCACCAGTTTTCAGGTTGCAAAGCAAGACCGCTGAGCTGAACAGCTACCCAACACACCTCACCTATCCCTTTTCTCATGAACCCTCTGGCAAGGACACAAATACGTTCCTTAATGTATGCAGAACAAACCAACATTCCCTCTGCACTCCCACAGGGCTCCAGACCTCTGTCAGCTCGTCTCATGATCACACCAGTAAACAAACAAGTGAGTTGAACAGCAGTGACGCACAACAAAGACAGTTTTAGAATGGATTGATTTGCTTGTTGGAACCTTGAAATAATGATTTACATGCTGAGGAAGAGGAATAAAACAATCGGTGGGTAAAAGGCTGCGAGCGGCAGCCTGGTGGGTGGAGGGAACCCATTGTAGATTTGAGCCAAACATGTGAGATTATGTGGAGCTGACACAGTTTCGATTGCACACAGCTCTACTCGAAGAGAAATGTACAGAAACACACGTAAATATGTTGAATGTAGTCAAAAGAATGAGAAATCAGTCTGCTGTGTGTGTTCATTCTAGGCATCACAAATCCATTTTCATTGCGCAACTCGTATAACGCCTATAAAGTCTAGTCTCTTTTGTAATTCTGGACATGTGAGCGGTCAGATTTGATTCCTTTGTAGGAACGTTTATGTCCCTCTGCCTCACTCACCCTTCATGTATGTTATAATTTCCGCCACAGGTGTCCGCCATCCTCGCCATCTTCCTCTTGTTAGAGGTAAATTCAATCAGTCCCTGTCTGGTTTAATCAAACCATCCACAGATTCAGTTTAGCAGGTACGTGTGGGAGGCTAAGGTTGGTTCTTTTCGGGCAACGGCAAACAAAAGCGGTGTGTATGTCCCTTTGGCTTTGAAAAAGACTTAAGGGTGTTGCCGACAGCCACGTGACTGATAGACACAGAAAGCAAATATCTAACTGCGATGAAAAGCAAAGAAAAAGGCCGCGCTCCCTCTGACCTCCTCTCGTCCTGTTGCCATCCAGAGATACACAGTTAGATAGACTGGAAGTAAAACAAACGACCCGAACGAGGCGTTTTAATCTCCGAACTTTTTAAAAACCTTTTTCAATGAAAATCCTAGAAGATTACAGCCCGAAACTTGGTTCGCTGTAATCGGATGTCTGTATCTTGGACAAAGTTTAAGGGATGAACTTGATCACCTACTTTTGGGAAAGAACAGCTGCATCCTCATCCTGTTCATGTGACACCATTTGGTTCCAGATACTTGGGTTCCCGTGGATGAAACAAGGCTTGCTCAAAGCTGAAAATCCCCTGAAATTGCTGCAAATGACCTTTAACAGCAGTCAGACTCAAATCTTTTTTTCGTATGTGAAGAGGCCAGCACATAGGAACCTGCTGCTGTTTGGGAAATATCGTAAATCTACAGTCTTTATACTGTTGAAAATTCCTTTCTCTACCTCACCATGAAGTACTCTGCCTGCTGCCTTGTGAGTTCTCTGACGTGGTCATTTGTGTTCAAAATTTCATCAAAAAAAGTTTTTGCAGCTGTTCCTAATTCATACACCACACATTACTCTGTATTCCACGTACTAAACATTGTAACAGCAAACCCATTGTCACAATTATGACCTAAAACATACGTGCTACAAAAAAAGTAGAAAACAGTTTATACTGCCAGATTTTGTTGGTTAGCAGAGTGTTCCATTTAGCAACTTCCTGTCCGCCGCTCGGAAAATGACAGATTTCCAACTCGCACAAAAACTGGAACAGACTGGAAGTCCTTTTGCTTCTCCAGCCACCACAAAAGAAGAAAACAGATTAGCATGTAATCATAATGTCTGAATAATTCAAATCCAGGAATCATCATTCATCTCCTCCTGTTGCTCCGGTTACGGGTCTTGGTTGTTTTGGATCGGATCCCAGCGGTCGACGTGTGAACGTCAGGGTTCAACCTGGACCAGTCACCAGCTGAAGGACAGACAACCATTCACACTCACATTCACACCTACGGGTGACAGGACAGGAAGCAACAACGCTAACCACTGCACCACCGTGTCGCCCTTGTGACTCCTCCATTAAGTCCATAAAAAATGTAGATGATCACTGAATTTAATGCATTCTCCAATAAAACACTGAAGGTGATGGAATTTGTGGAAACGAAGATGCAAAGGCTTCGGTCATTACTGCTGCTGCTGCTGCTGCGTTGGATGGCTGATGTTGAGGAGAGCCTCCGGTATCTAAAGCTGCATAAACGTAGAGAGGGGCTGACTTATCGCTCAGTGAAATTATTTTTTTTATTTTTTTACATTTTTCATGTAATAAAAGTTAAATAAATACAATTTGGTAAATAATACCAAAATTATTTAAATATACATGCTTTTTTGAAAATTATAACAAAAATGGGAAGTAGAGAAATAGACTCCCCCGCTTTCTTTCATGCAATGTATAATTTTTATACATTTTAACAGTACACTAGAGCAGCAACTTGAAGTGACCGGACCGCGTCAGTGGGCCACATTTCACGTATTAATTCCCAGTGAGAAATGACTGTTTTGTTTTGTTTTGAAATGATATCCTGTTAATGAACAGACAGTTTTCAATATGAATCATTTAGTGTTTTGCTATGGTAAATAAACGGAATGCTACATCCATGTTCACAAACAGAAACCCACAAATGCATTGTCCCTGATGTATATATGGAAGCAGACGTCCAGCAAAGGAAGTAAACAACCTGGCAAAAAAAAGACCCAACATTTTCAAATGGATTAAAAAGCTGCACAGCAAATATCTGGATGCGAGGCTTTTTAAGCAAAACATCTTGACAAGAAACAAACCAGATCTGAAACACAAAGTGAGCCACACTGGTTTTCTGGGTAGCAACTGTCGCAGAGAGGTTTAATAAGAAAATGAGAAGGGTTCTGATTCAATCACCCAGACTGCCAGCACCTGCTCTGGATTCAGTGTGTAAATGTGTCTGCAGGTTGGTACTGTTACTGTAGAAAGCTGCTATATTATATAATAAACTTAACGACACAGTCAACCAAATGTCTAGAACACCTGTTTGGATTGAGTCTGGATGATTAAAAAACATTTCCTAGAGCTGCATTATGCCCATAACTTGTATCCCGATGACTAATCATGTTTAGTGTTAAATTCTCCACTCCACTGAGTGTGTCTCCAAACACTGTTTCACAGTGACAGCTAATGCTCAGCCTGGTGGTTTCACATCACATCTCATCTTTTGCCAAGCACTTCCTCTTTGACAGGTGGATTCACAGCTCCTTTCAGGTCCGCCCACCTTCCATGTAATCTCCTCCGCCATCTCTCCTACATCTCTTCCGGTACATTTGATTACCTCCTTATCCCCCCTCCTACATTTGCAGCCACCTCCACATTATAACACCCTTTTCTTTCACACCAGTTAATTAACGTGAATGTGTTTACCTCATGTCCTTTCTCTCTCCCTTCCTACGCTCTCTCTTTGTCTGACCCCTGTCACAGTCAGTAAAGTTCTGATGAGAAGCTACCTAACACTGCATAGTCTGATCAGGTGTTGTCGAGTAAGCAAGTTTGGAGGCCCTGATCTCTTGGGGTCAGCTTAATGCTATCCTTTGCTGGATCTCTCCTTGTAACCCAGTCTGCTGATCGCCAGTAGAGGCCCCAACTGTCGTCTGACTCCTCAGGTGCTTACTCCAACCACACACTACAGTACATTTGTATTCCTATGGTTTTACGACTGATCATTCCAGTAGCCCGTGCACACACATGTGTAATGTTGTGTGTTTGATCAGACTTGGGTACGTAGGTTCGAAGGCACTGAAGGTGACGTACAGGGGCAGGCGGTTCGATATCTCTTCCTTTTCAAGTCCAATTCCACCTTGAACAATCTAAGAGGGTGATTATTGATTAATCGCTATACATTAATGAGCTCAATTGATCTGAAGAGAGGCCAGTGCAGATCACTGACTGTGTGAGAGTTCCCTCTGTGGTCAGGCCAGCACTTGAAAGGCCTTCCACAGTGTGGGATTTCACAGGACAATCAAGAAGAGGGTAAACGAGGACGGCAGAGACAGGTAAAATAAGGTAGGAGCTGTGGTTTGACGTCCCTCTCATCAAGTGAGAGATTTGTGCTGGACACGTGCATAAGCAGCAGGTTTTATGTCTGTCCCCATCACTTTAGTAGTGTACCGCTTTATGGCAGCCGTATATGTAGCTCATGTAATGCTAATATGACAGTTGCTCTTCAAAAACACAGATGGATTACAGATTAAAGGGAGATTAAAGAAGCTGCACAGCTCAGTGATGGCAGTGCTGAGGAAATGTATTGCTCGGAATTAACGTGCGTAGATGGCAAACTATTATGTGTGTGTTACAAAAGATGTAGATAGAGTTGCGTAACTGTGGAAGCTTACGCTGGCTTTTACATGCTAGCTTTGGAACTCGATGCATAAAGCACACTGCGATGTTGAAAAGTCGGCTCGTTCTAGCAAATCACATTTAGAGCTAGCACAACTCCATGCAGAGGGAGTAGAGGCTGCACGAAGGCCATCCACCTCTATGACATGGAGAGTGACTCCACTCCACTCCTCCACTACCACCAGAGGATTCTGACCACCCAAACACGACAACAAGGAACAAATGTGGAAGTGTTTACGACACACCCGTCGCAAATCAACTGATAACAAGTGACGGGTTGTAACATCAGGGTCACAGACATAAGCAATGCAAAGATATTCACAAAGCAAGACAGTCTTTCAAATGATGAATGAATGAAGGAGGAAGCATCAGAAAAGTTGTGTAAAGTCCAGTCAAGACCAAAGATTCCAAAGATTGCAACTTCGTGCATCCACTTCCAACAGTTCCCAGCTCCCCAGATTCACTCTGAGGCTCCAACCGGCGACCGGTCATTGCCACCTCACGTAAGCTCCTGCTCCTCACGAGTCCCCACAAAAGGCGCTCTGGCATTTCTCTTTGTTATTTTGTTAGCATAGCATATCAAGCTTCTGCTGTGAAGAAAGTATTTACTGTATCAGTGTGCCGTGTTTGTCCTCATCCCACATGTTCGCTGTAGCTCAGAGGTCAGAACGTTAGAGATTGAACAGGTAGAATCCCCTGGAATCCCCTCCGCTGACACTTTTGCTGCAGCTGTTCAGTAGCTGCACAGCCATACAGGCTTCATGTCACGGGTATGTCCATGACGGGAAAAAAAACAGGGTCATTTGATGGTCTATAAGTCTATAACTTGGTCCAACATTTTTGTTGAAAAAACAGAGCAAATTCGTGTTCAATGTTAAGTTTTTCTGGACATAACAAAGAAATCCACAAACAAAAGAAGGTAGGTAAGTAGGTAGGTAAGTAAACATTCATGTGAGTAAATATGCAGTCACAATGACACCGCCATACTACATGAACTACATATAGTCACATAGCATATTCATGAAAGAAATGTATCCTTTGTAAAAATACAGCTCTCGTATGGTACATTATGTCTGACATTTGGGACAGAATTATAGAGAAAAAAAGACACTGAATAAAGCTGAGAATTCTTGGGTCAGTCTTTTCTTTATCCATTAAATGCAGCAGAGAATAAAACTAACAGTGTTTTGGGTGTCGGGGTGCACGTATATAACGGTGTGCAGAATGAAACGAACATCGTCATCCAGCACAGAGCGTT
>CAAKHB010004490.1:137240-151771 GCA_901007665.1 Aeoliscus strigatus
AAGAAATGTATCCTTTGTAAAAATACAGCTCTCGTATGGTACATTATGTCTGACATTTGGGACAGAATTATAGAGAAAAAAAGACACTGAATAAAGCTGAGAATTCTTGGGTCAGTCTTTTCTTTATCCTTTCTTTATCCATTAAATGCAGCAGAGAATAAAACTAACAGTGTTTTGGGTGTCGGGGTGCACGTATATAACGGTGTGCAGAATGAAACGAACATCGTCATCCAGCACAGAGCGTTTGCTCAGTGCTCATCCCCAACGTTCAGTCCCTCTGGAGGGACTGAAAACACTCTAACTTCAACTGTTCCTTCCTCAATCAGCCATGAAAGTATGTGACCTCTTTAGGAATGTTTGCTCAGCAACATAGCTGTTATATGCATAATTTAAGTGAAGCATTCTACACTTACTAATTGTGCATGAATAAGGGAAAATGTTTCTCAGTTATGAATTCAATAATTCAGCAGTCATGTGGAATACTGTTTTCTTCTCTTGAATTAAAACAACAGTGCATTTAAAAGCACAATTAGCTGTAAAATACGCAGGTGTTTATATACGCTGAAATTCAAGTTGTCTTTTCAAAGCTAGTTAGTCTTCTCTGAGCTACTCCCTTGCAGAATCCATTGATATTTACACAAGTCTGAACAACAGTATCATTCTGAGTGCACAATTTAAATTTGTTGTGATGTTTTTATTTTCAATTGAGAAGTTGCTTGTTGGTGGTGAGGGAGGGCAGCGGAGTTGGAGCCGTTTTTCTATTCAGAGGCTCAGTGTGGAAGCCCTTCGTTCAAAGAGACGGGACATCAGAGAAACTGACAGTTCCCCTGCGCACCATTTCACTCCAACATATATTTATATTGCAGGTGAGACTTTGAGGAGCGCGCCACTGTTTAAGATTTAATATCCACTATGACAAGTTAAGATCCAGTAAGTCACACAGTTACTTTTCAGTAACAGAAAGTGCCAGTTTTGTGCCAAATATGCCAAAAATAAACACTGACACGAATGAGCCTCTATACCCCTCTTTGGTCTCAGAGTGTAAATCTCAATCAGTCCTTCCTCTCCACCCACATGGAGTGCTACATGAATCCAATGAATAAATTCAAACGTCAACTTCTATACAAACTCATGAGCGTGAAAGGAGATTTGCATATGATCATCTCTTTTTTTTCTTCTTCTTTATTTCTTTGTACATTTTCAAGTGGGTCACACTGTTTTTTTTTTTTTTTTCTGTTGTTGTTGTTTTTTTTCTGAAACCGGAGGAAGAGGTTTCAGGCTGATGTAACAATAGATGATGAGGTTTCTGAATAATCACATGCTTGGGAGAGTGCAAACACTGAAATGGGAGTGTGAGTGAAGTCGTCTCTGTTGTGTTTTGCATGTTTTCAGGGTTGAGAACCACTAGTACTGCACATTACAAACATGAAAGGGTTTATGTAGCAGACTTTAAAAAGCAACCTGCCCATGTTATTCATGCAGGTCAAATTATTATCATCATTATCTGATGATCTAAAGGAACACAAAGGAGCCATTTTACAATTAAGACAACAGGGGAAAAAATCCACTGCTGGTTAAACAAAATACTCATTAACTGTAGATTCATGAACGCTAGTTACACCATGTTCAGCTTATATTCAAACGTGATAATAGACGTAGGAGTGACTCACCTGGTCTTTTCTCGTTTCGACTCTTTCGACCCCCACATAGTCGTACTTTGGAGATCAGGACCAGGATCTGTTTTTGGCACAGGGACTTGTTGCTCTTCGGACACGGTTTGCGCTTGTTGGCGACTGGTCGGTTGGCTTGGTCATCCTTGACTGCCCGCTTCTGTCTAATGAGAGAGCTGGCGAGAGCTGCCATCTTCCCCCCCCTCTCACCTTTGGGAGGGGGGTGTCTTCCTTCCCTGTGCCCCCTCTGCTGCTTTGGCTTTTTCTTTCTTCCGAGAACTAGAGCAGGACGGCCGTGTTAGAGAAGCCCCCGCAGGGGAAACCGAGTGTCTAAGTGGGTTAAACAGGGAAGAGTTTAGTTTGAGGATTCCCTTGGAGATGGAAGAACTGGGAGAGATGCAAGTTCACCTGCAGTCCAATAGAAAGTCTCCACACGGACACAGAATACAACACTGACACGAACAGAGCTCAGAAAGTGTTTCAGTCACATTTTCAGTTTTAGAAGTAACGGCGAGAAGATTGCGAGACAAAGTAAAGATGGAGGCATATTTCTGCCCTTTGCTCACGTCCATGTTTTCCATCAAAATGCAAAATGATTAAGCTACTTTAAAGATCAAATTATTTTACATATAAAAACACTTTTCCTGAAGTTAAGCGGAAACATTTTCAGTGCTAGAATGCTCGTAAAAATGCAGGAAAAATCCAACCGATGGCCACCGTTCATGTAGTCCACGGAGGTCCAACTTTGCCTCCCATTTAAATGTGGCAGCATGGAATAATGAGCTGAGAGTCGGAGCCGTAATCCAGCCGATTTAAATCCCGAGCTAGAGCAGCAGGCGGTGCAGTCACAGTGTTTGTGGGAATGGAGCCGGGAACATTGAAGAGACATGGACACAGACAGACAGAGATTCCTCTTCTGCCTCCGATGGCACACTCTTTTCCCACAGTCCTCACCAAACCCCCACCTCCTTCTCTCCCACCTCCTCCCTCCCCTCCTCCTCCTCCTCCTCCTCCTCCTCCCATCCAAAGTCAGTGAGTGGCTGTGAGAGTGTGTGTGCGTGAATTCCAGCAGCCACCATCAGTAGAGGTGACATTCATGAGAGAAGGAGAGGGAGGAAAATCAGAGCGAGGGAGAGACGGGTGGAGGGAGCGATGGGCGGTGGGAGCTACGATTTGTGGGAATGAGCTTGAGACGCAAAATCACTACTCGGAAAGGCAACATTCTTTTTTTTCCCCCTTTCTGGTCTGCTGAGGAAAAAAACCCAACTTGAGACGAGTGATGGAGAGGGAGAAAGAAAGAGTGTGACAGTCCTCTCTTCTGGAGGAACAGTATTGCATTGCCATGTGCTACCTTCCTGTCACATGAACCACATTTGCACAACACACACACACACACACACACACACACACACACACACACACACACACACACACACACACACACACACACACACACACACACACACACACACACACACACACACACACACACACACATTCATATTCATGGGCAAGTTTCTTCTTCTGCCCCCACTTAGATACAAACACACGAGCTGACATGAGGCGTTTCTCTAATAATCTGGGACAAAAACCAACGTGTACATGTGGACATGTTTATCAAACAGCTGGTGCTGGTAAATGACAGCATGTGTCACGTCAAGTGATAGAACAAAAAACACGATTTTATATATTTTTTTAAATGGTCTCATTGACATATAAATCTATTTTACAAGAGGGTCCAGGCATACATCATAAAAAATAATAAAAGCACTATACAAACAACAGTAAAACAACATTAGTACAACAACAACAACAACTAATCCTCACTCAAACATTAGCAGGGAGAAGGGGCAGATTCATTTAAAATCTTCCAACGAGAGCAGAGTACCCTTTCCCCAATAGAGAATGCACTTTTTGGGGACAGTCAGTAAGGTCCTGTGTGTGTATAACTTCAGGATATTATTATTATTATTATTATTATTATTATTATTATTATTATTATTATTATTATTATTATTATTAGTATTATTATTATTATTATTATTATTATTTCTATTGTTATAATATTGTGATTCTCTTCCTCAACCTGATTGAGTCGTGTCACACGAAACACGTCTATTGCTGTTATATATATGTGTGTGTGTGTGTGTGTGTGTGTGTGTGAGTGTGTGTGTGTGTGTATCATTTCTGCAAGAAGCAATCAATGCATTTTCCATTGGGTATATGAGGGCAATCATGGGAAAAAAGTTTATTCATTATCAAAAATATCATTCTACCTTGAAACAAAGGTGTAAAAGTGTCCCGTCGGGGTCAAAACCAATTATCGAAGCTTATCTTCTTATTTCATGTCGCGGCCCCTCCCCCCGTCTTTTACCAACCAATTCCCAGGGATATCAGCAGCAAAGGCAACTTGAAAATACAAGGTCAATTCAAATCTTTTCAAACAATGCTGATCAAGGACACGCTTCTGTCAGGACATGATTGACAGGTGACAGCGGCTGTCTCCACGGAGGGCCGAGGGCATGGGGGGTTGGGGGGGTGCCGATGAGATAATGCAGTTTGTATTGACAAGAAAACAGACATTTTTAAAAAAAAAAAATCCTTTTTATTCCCGTCCTCATCTCCATCAAACTATGCGCTTCTTATTGTACTTTAAAAATCAATCTCCTAATGGACATTGCCAAAAGACTTTCCTGTTCTTTTTTTTCTCCTTTCTGCCTCCTCCAATCGCTGGCAACACCCAGAGAAAACTCAGCAGGGACTCCAGGGACATTGGACAGCGTCAAGGTTAGGAAACGTTTCCATCATTGCAATGAAATGATGTGACAAGACTAAGTAGGTCCTTCTTTGTCGTTAGGACTCCATGTTGCTGCCATTAACTAGTTTATCATCTCTTCAGTCCATTTCCTTGTATTATTTTCGCGCTCAAATACAATATTGGACATATTGAGGTGCTACTGTGGGACACTGCAGTGTCATTATTATACTTGACAGTCCATTAAACAGCCATATCACTTCTTATCACTACTATTACACTGTCAAAGACAGAAAACTTAATTAATTATGTATTATTATCAATGGTACTAGGTACTTAGACTAGGTACACCTGGATTATAGGCTATGTGGCTTTTCATTCATTCAATTCTACATTATAGACCCAAGGGCCACACTACACAAATAACAAAATCAAATATTATACATTATACAAAGCAAATATAAAAATGTACCAAAAACATACAAATATATAAACGTAAAAAAAGTCAATAATACATAAATAAAATAATCACACAATAACCAAAAAAAATTATAATAAAGGCCTACAATTCTACAACCTTGAGGAAAACCTCACTGAACTGAGTCCAGGATTAGTTAAGTCAAAGATAATTACATTGGATTACTCACAAACCCTTCGCACAAATCTAGGAATGAAAATATCATTGACACTTTAATATAGAAAATGTTGTGTTGATGTTGCTTTAGTTGTCATGGTTACAGTACCAACCCTGTGGTTATGAAGGTGGGTGCAACTGAACTCTCCTTGCTCCATTGTTGACGTAAAGCGGAAATTTAAAATTGTATTCAAACATATTAAAAACATTTTCATAGGAAGTATTGTTTCAGGACAATACATATTGTAATTGTGTTTACATGACCACCATGGGTAACTTAGCTTATGTTTGTTGTTATGCAGAGTGGGTGCATTCAAGTAACTTGAAGAAAAAAATATTGCATAAATTAAAATGAAAGAGCATATAAATAGCGAACAAACATTCTAGCTTTATACCTATATATAGATTCCCATCATCTGCATAATGCACAAAAGGGGATTAAATGCAGATGTTTTGATGAAAAAAAAAAAAACAACATCATGGCACAATCCCTGCATGTGTATCAATTCAAATGGAACCCGAGGGTATTAGCAAATATCCTCTTTTGCAGATGGGAGTTTGAAAGAGCTTTGTGTTCTCTCCAAGTACATTGGTTTCCAGTTTTGGTGCATTTCATGTGACCTGGGGAAGACTTCTGCAGTTTAGATGGAATGGATGAGAGAACGTGTACTCAAGTTCTCCATCATTCAACTCCACTGAATCGCAATTAGAGCAAAAAGCGATGATAAAAAGGATGATATTCCAAACTACATCAAGAAACATTTTTTTCCTGTGTGGTTGTTGCTGGTCCTCTGATACTGAACATATGTTTCATGTGTGTGCATACAAACACACAAAGCCAGAGACAGTTAAGCATATCAAAACAATTGGCCCAGTTCTGTCTCCTCTTTCTTTACATCTCTCTTTCTCTCTCTCTCTCTCCTTCAATCCCTTCTCGGCTCATCCTGCTGTCTGCAGATGACAGGAGGTATTCTTCGCTAATCCCCCTCCATTATGCATCTATATGGAATCTTAGGCTCGCTTCTTGCGTCCAGAATTATTTCCAGTGTCCGTGACCCGCGGGTGAGCTGCTCATTAGCGTTGAGCGTTGATCATTCACATCGGTCTGTCTTTAACCATGAGAACGATACAGTGGATAGTTTCCTGTTTGTCCGCTCCTCACACAAGAAACAACCCCATTGGTCATTTGGGCACGCAGCAGGAATATGTGAGACGCTGTTGTGGTTTTTACATCAGACACTCTCTAGTGGTTGTAGTAATGTAATGATAATCAGGTGTCGTCTTTAAAAGAACAGCTTTTATTTGGCTATGACGACTTTCGCGCGATCACGGAGTGTGACTGTGATTCACTGAAAGGACTAGCTGTTGCCATCCCTATCAATGGACACATACCTGACGCACCCATGTGGGTGCTCCGTGAACCAACTTGGGGGAGGGGGTCAAGCATATGGAGAGAATTGAGAGCAGGATGTACAGACACAGATATGAATGAGTTATAGTTTGATTTTGTACACATCATATTTATCAGAAACATGTCATAATTGAGCTTTCACAGCTGCGCAGAAAGAGGAGCTGAATTCAGCAACAGCTGACATGAGGATTTCGTCATTGTCTGCACGTCCTGTGTCATTTTTTCATGGTTACTGTTTTTAGAATGCTAATGGATGAGTACATGGCTTCTATCGCCATCATCATCAATCACTGTGTTGATCCCTGGATTGGAGAAAAATGGAAAGTCATCTAACATTTATCACAAAATGAATGGACCGGATTGAGAAAATGTGATGTTTACTTCAATAACTAACTGCAATTGTCGGTTACAGTCATTTGACCTGAAAATGGTTCATCTCGTCCAAAACTAGAATAGACTATAAGAAGAGAGCTCAACACTGCTGTATTCTGTTCGTGTCTTTCACATATTCTTCTTCTCAGTGCCTCCACCTTTTCTCTCGCTCGACATCACAGATCAGCAGGTAAATCTGCAGGATTACACTCCTCCCTCTCCGAGCATATAAAGATCACTTGATGAATGCATATTCTAAAACCTCTATGCTCTTGAAACCCGCATTACCTGGTCCAGGTGACTCCAGCCCTCCTCCCCTGTGTCTCACCAGCAGTGTTTGGGAGTAACATGTAACATGTTTACATTACATAACTGGACATTACTTTACATTACTGGATATAATAATAATAATAATAATAATAATAATAATAATAATAATAATAATAATAATAATAATAATAATAATAATAATAATAATAATAATAATAATAGTAATAATAATAATAATAATAATTCATCTTGATATTTGAAACTGTTTTGAACTGTCTTTCAACATTTAGTAAAGTTACTAAATGTAATATTACTCAATAATATAATTGAAATACATAGTTTACTAATACATTTTAAAAACGGTAACTTGTGGAACCAGTTGTGTTTCCAAAGTAAGTCTTTTTGTTCGAGGTGCATCATCACATGCAACTTCCTAAAACCTTAGAAAAATTCAACTCGTAATGCACTTGAGATGCAATGTTTTCTGATTCATCATCCATCAGGAATAATTGTGCATCGCTTATCAGGATTTATTCACTCGGGTGGAAACTCTCTCTTTCAAAACTCTCACATTTGTCATTTAAAAATTGCCTCTAAACTTCTGAGGGCTTTCATCTGTTTTATGCCAAACCAGATGAAGCCATTGGGATGCAAGCACAACAACTCCACCGGCTGATTAATGCAAACCAGGGATGATCTGTGCCTTTCAATCCTCAGTCTGCCTCGCTCCCTAATCCACAAACTTCCTGTCTTATGTCTATAAAAAACTAAGTACAAACTGAATATAGGCATATAACAGATTAAATTGACCTTGCATTGAACAGATTAAGAATGGGGGATGAAATATTTTTGTTTACAAAATGACTCCATGAACTAATTTGGATAACCCCCCCCACACACACACACACAAGTATAAAATCTTTTTTTTCCATTTCTTGACAAACCTCAAACACACAAGCCGTTTAGCATTTGGTCTGGATGGTTTCATTGTGAGATTTGCATTTTTCACAGACGATGAGTTGACACGTTGTAAATTGTAAATTTGCAACGCGTAACACACATCCTCTGATACATGCATGTAAACTGAAAAATGTAAAAATAAAATGTAAAGGCACATGGTTCTAGGCTTAGGCTGCTTGTCTCTCACACGAGGATTTCCACAAGAAAAGAAGTCAACTGGTGGAATGTATAGGAGGCTCTATATGACAATTCAATATGACAATATGACAATCAGTATGCAACAGTCAGCGGAGTGCGGCGGCAAATTAAACTGCATGTTATTAAGTCCGTGAAGTTCTCAGAGCCGTGAGCACTTTAATCTGAATTCATAATTTCAGTCTGAGCTGACTAGCGCCACAGAAGGGAATCAGAGTTCATTACTGTCTGCTGCATTACTGTGGCAAAAGAGTGAATGGGATTACCGTAATGACAGCAACATGGCTGTTCTCAGCTTTCAAGACCCAATGGACTTCACACCAGGAAGAACCGAGTGCAGCCTTCAATAACAACCGTTGGACAGGGACTCCATCTGTGTTAAAGAGTTAATAAAATCACCTAGAGCTGCTCAGAGGGTTTAGATATGTCAGTTCTTTACACATGGCAATCTAAACACAGTCAGTCTGAGGCTGAGAGTGATGAAGGCAGCGCTAGAAGAGGTACGGTAGGGGAAAGCTGGCACGTCCTTGGGGCGATCGGATGGGCGCCTCCCATCACATATGTTCAGCAGAATGAACATCATAACATCTCTGAAAGGCTCCAAACTCTTTTCTACCTCTAAAGCCACGACCTGCTATCAGCATGCAATTTCTTCCACGTTTCCATACAGAACCAGCAGTTTGATGACTGTTTTTCATTGTGTCTTTTTATGCCATTGAGACAAGTTTAATTTAGTCATTTAATCTACGCAGGCATTTATAAAGTGCCTGATTAGCATTTGTGCAATTATTCGTGCCTGCACAGGAACAACATTTCTACAACCTGCCAAACATTTTCTCCTGTTTTCTTTTACATTTTTTGGTGCATTGTCCCTGTTAAAATTCCTTCCTTCATTCATAATCTGACCAAGAGAAGGGTTTGAAACACTGTTTACTCATTGGCAGAGCAGTATTATATCTAAACACATGCCCCAGTCCATGACAAAATCTACTATAACAAAACTGTACAAATACATAAAGATGTACAACACATGTTGGTCACAGTAATGATCCAGTTTGGTTCGTTGGCCACTGACTAGCTTCACATCAGGTCTTCTTCCGTGGCACTTCAGTGGAGGAATACGTAATCATACCAGTGAGATGTCATTCATTCATCTGGTTGTAAATTTACTGAGAGTGTTATATAAAGCATTGGCGTCATGAGGCCAGCGGGTATTTTCTGTCAGATTACAGTTGGAAACATAATGTGTTTACAGTGAGGCAGTGCATGTGGGATTATGGTCCACTGGAGCGCTGTAAACAAACTGAAGACACCACGAGGTTGCAGACATGGACAGCTGTAAATGTGTCTGACACATGTTTGAGGTAGAATACATGATTGTCAGACAGAAACTTATTTCTATTATTATTATAACTTATTATTTTACATATGTATATATACTGTATATATTTTATTGAAATATTTACTAAATTAAAACCCTCTGCAACACCTTGTGAAAATAATGCAAAAATATGTGAGTGCACTTTCAAAAGCTCATTTGAGAACCATTCAATATTCACAGTAATAACAATAACATTATCTACAGGACATACACAGATTTGCAAATATTGTTCCGTCTGACCCACGGTGTGCAGCAAATGAAATTAACGAAATATAAGAGAAACATATAAGAGATATGCACATAAGGCCCAGTCAGGTCGTATGAATGTGTCTCCAAAACTCGTTTCCGACACACTTGAAGTCCACGTACAATCATATTCAGTCTTTTGTTTCGCCGAATGAATTAAACCCTTAACATGGGGGTCATTTCCATCAAACCAGTCTTAATTGCATCTCTTGGTGTATCCTGGAGACTCCTCTGCAACATGGCAGATAGCTGAGCTGAGAGTTTCACATCCCTCCACTCGAGGACTCTTTGATGTTGTACAGCTCCGCTGCAAGACAGCCTTTGAACCAGTGGGAAACTGCAGTGGATTAATGGATATTGGCGTCAAGTCTCTTGCTGGGGGCTGCCTATTGTGGAGCGGTTCATCCAGATAGCTGTTATTATCAGCGTACCAGAAGACGTGCCCTGTGCGTGGCCCAGTCGTCGGCAACACAACCGCCTCTTGTGTTTGTTTTCCACATGTAAAAGAAGGGTTGTAATGACAACACCACTCTTGAGGCAGCTGTAATCAGTAAGACATTGGTGTCCATGTCTCTGACAGCGTGTATTGCCTGAGTCTATGTGTTCTATGCGTTAAGAATGAACAGACGTTTAATACTTGATTATATTGTTTAGTTCAGTGGATCACTGCCATAACTGTCTTCCTGTTTGCTTTAGATTTTGCACAGAAAACTGTGAGCAGATGAGAAAAAACTGATTTGTCGTCCATATTTTCTCTTAACAAGGGGTCAGGGATTGATAGGATAGAAGTCATAACTGAGTAATCTGAGCAGACCGAGGCATGAATTCGTGATGTGACATTCAAAGTTTCAAAACACTGCTCTGATGTGTGGTTCAGAAACATCTGTATCACACGGCCATTGTGAGTGAGTGGTTCAGGTACGAGTGTCGTAGTGACCGTTGGTCTTCTTCACTTATTATCTCCTCCTTCCATTGAAAGTCCAGTTTAGAAAACAGTTTGAGGTTAGATCTGTAATCCTCCATTTGTAAAGTAAAAACAAATGGAGGCTGACTTGATCACTGACTGTAGATTGGAGTTGCTGTCACTGATTCTGACTGAGGAGTCTAGAAGAATCCCTGGACTCACTACTGCCCCCTAACAGCTAGTGTCTCTTCACAGCTGTTAGGCGATCGCTCAGCACTCGAACAGCGATACAAACGCATACTGTTGTTGACAAAAAAACCCCACTGTACATTGTTTACATCAGCTAAACTATGTAAGTTTAGTTCATATACAAGTGTTATAACATTTTAACAGTGACATCCAGAGACATCGACCGGTCTCCCTGCTGGCAGCTGGTGACTCAACACACGCCACTTCTCAATGTTTCAACCCGATATGAGAAAATTCAGTGATTTTGAGTGTGACATCATCTAAAATTGGTGAACTTAAATGGTTAAATGTATCAAGAGATTCATACTGTAGTGTAGTTTAGTTTACTTTTTCCGTTTCATATTTTTTCTTTCTATGACTGTGCGTCACTGGTGTGGCGATAGTGAGATGTGAGATCTTCTCATAAACGTACACAGCATTACAGTATTTTTGTGGTAACATTTTCTCCAAGAGAAGAATGAAGTGTTTACTTGAAGCAGCTGAGTCTTTGAAGGAGGAAGCCCTCCGATTCTTCTGTTTGTTTGCAGCTGCTAATTCAAACTGGCTTGTTTTTCTTCCCCGTTCCCATCTTCAGAAAATTGGTGTAACATGTTTGGTCCTTTTCTTTTTTATTGCCAATGTCAGACCTCGATCTGTGTGTCATTCAAAACCTTTGTCAGTTTGGCAGCCGATTGCGAGGTCAACAGCCGCGTCCTCCCCTCTGAAGAACCTCCACCTCTGTCACAGCAGCGAGTCATTGCCCTGATGCCCCGACTCGTTTTTAAGCTCAGTGAACACCTTTGCTTGTTCATCTGTTCATGCTATCTCTCACTTTTCCTTCATACATGTTCATCTCTCACCATACGTAGGCTCCTGTCGGCTGGAAACAGGAATGTGGAGTAGGAAGATGGAGTACAAAGCAGCGTAGATTAATGACGCTAGTGATGATCACTAGCTGGGTTGAAATGTGATCCAGCAGTGAACTGGTACATGTCATCCCATACTTGCCCCAGGTTATCAGCCCTTGGATTTGCCTCCAGTGCCAGCACAGGCTGGGCTCTGTTCAGCCAAACCAGCAGTTTAATCCACCGACTGTGTCCTCTCGGTTCCTGTGGAGGACAGCCAAATCCTTGTTTACCACTCACCCTCATCTGCTGCCACGTTAAGCTTGTCTCTCAACAGAAGTCCAGACACTGCCCGCAATTAAATTAATATGATACCTTTCTACCCATCAGACACGCAGAAAACATGGCCACAGATGCTGCCCCCTCAGAGATTCGCGTGTGTTTGTGTGTGTGTGTGTGAGAGAGAGATAGAGGCCAGATGTGCCAGACTCGCTGATATTCATGTGAGCTTATCAAATGGACTCGCAATTTCCTCTTTGTTGACACATGGGTGATGTTTGTGTCAGTTATTTTTTTTAAGTGGGGGTCATTTACATGCCAGACACACGGATAAAATTAGTGTATCCTTTAAAATGGACGTTTACTCTGCAGTATACAGCGATAGATTCACGTCTTAACCGACCATACAATCATTATGTTTCCACAGATACCTTCATTATCAGTGAGGTGTAAAAAGTCATACGGAACAGTGTCATGGGATTTAATGACAAAGTAATAATAGTAATGATAAATATCATTTACAGTTCACCGTCATCCACGTCGTGGTGTCTTGCTGGGTTAATTCGAAGGCAACTGGACTTGGACTTTGAAGATGTTTCCAAGAAGCTTCTGCAACTTCAAGATAAATTTCAGTTGACATAATTGGTCTCTGTAAATCGAACGAATGAATGATATGTTGTTAATTGATGTGTTGTGACTTTAAAAGCAGTAAAAGCGTTTTAAAAGTCAAGATCAGAAAGTCATTCAGTGCTGCTAAACCCACATCAGTCAGATACGAAAAGAGAAAACAGGATTAGAAGAAGCATAAAGTTTTGATCCATACGGGTGAGGTCCACATGACTTCACTTGAGTTTTATGAAACAGTCTGAAATACTCGTGCACTCACTTTCCCAGCACTCTGTAATATTCCTCCTCTAATTGTTTCTGAAATGGAGCCAGGATCAACACGTTGGTTGATATGCTAATGCTCAAAGTCACAGATTTTGTCTCCGACTGCAGAGGATGAAAAATGGCATGGGGAGTCTTGCAGACTGATGCATGCAGTTATCTAGGGGAAGTTGTTTCTCACTGTCTCTGCGTTGTGACACAAACTGGGAGTTGTTGTATAAACATTGTATTGCTCTTTCAGGAACATGTAGGATTTTACAACATGGTCAAACGGGAGTTAATTGCCCATTAAATTCGCTGTTCAAGTAGTCCTCATAAGCACTTGGCAAATAACGGTTGTAAACTGAGATGAATCTCCAGTCACAAAATACATTCCTACTGTTCAGCCAGACTTTATCGACCCACAGACAGAAAGTCCCGTCTCCATTCAAAGTGTCATAAATGAGCGTAGAGTGACCATATAGTACTTTATATAACGAGCTGTCAGATTCCGTCGCTGCTTTTACTGTTGGCTGCTTCTTTTCTTCACAGTTAGCTCTTTGTGGCTTTGTTGCATACTGCTCATCCTGGTCTGAGAAGGCTTCTTCGTCTAATTACTGCCCTTCTTTGGGGACTGCAGCCCATCCGGTGTGCCACGGCTTAAAGGATCATTTGTCACACCCCACTAGCAGTCTGCTTTCTTCTTCTCTCCTAAGCTCTCAGTCTTTTTCTTTCTCTTCCTGTCAGTCAGCATCATCCCCTTGTTATTTACTTATTTATTTAACATCTTTTGTTTATTTTCAGCCAGAAATGTGCTATTAAATGTGATATTTCTGATTTTGCATGCACTAAAGGTTTTTACGCTCGTACTGCATCGTGCAACCCAGCCACTAGGGAGCAGTTGCGGAAGCCATTGTTGACTGGTGCCGGTCCCAAGCCCAGATAAATGGGGAGGCCAGCCACTAGGGAGCAGGTGCGGAAGCCGTTGTTGACTGGTGCCGGTCCCAAGCCCGGATAAATGGGGAGGGTTGCGTCAGGAATGGCATCCGGTGTAAAACTTATGCCAAATCAAATATGCGAGTGATCAAAATGATTTCCAAACCGGATCGGTCGAGGCCCGGGTCAACAACGACCGCCAACAGTGCTGTCCACCTACAGGGTATTGTTGGAAATTGGACTACTGTTGGTCAAAGAAGAAGAGGACAAAGAAGAAGAGGAGGACGGTTGGTGCAGGGAAAGAGGGAAAAGAGGAAGGTTAGAAAGATCAGTCTGAGGTTAGGAACTCTGAATGTAGGTTCAATGACAGGGAAAGGTAGAGAATTAGCTGACATGATGGAGAGGAGAAGAGTAGATATTTTGTGTGTGCAGGAGACTAGGTGGAAGGGCAGCAAGGCAAGAAACATTGGAGGAGGCTACAAGTTGTTCTATTATGGTCTAGATGGGAAGAGGAACGGAGTAGGGGTGATTATTAAGGAAGAGTATGCTAGGCAGGTGGTGGAGGTGAAACGAGAGTC
>CAAKHB010004491.1:8831-21329 GCA_901007665.1 Aeoliscus strigatus
ACAAACCCCCCCCCCCCCCCCCCTTTAAACCCAAAGGACAGACTTGTGAATGAGGCTGTGCACCATCTTGCCTCTCAGCGGAAGTCAATGACTGGTTTGTTTGTTTCCACTGGGGTTGTAGTCAGCGTCTACAAGCAAAGCAGCATAATGGTGCAGGTCCTTTTCAAATGTGAAACCAAAAGACATCGTGCATCCTGTCGGAGGGACTTGGATTCCTGGTCTATGAAAAGGCTGCAGTGATCAACTCTGAGTCAGGATCTCTGAATCTGATGCAAATCCCCCAACAGCATTTAAAGCTTCCAAATCATCCCTGGCCAAATCCCTTCAAGATATTCCCTGCTCGATTGGAGGGCATTAAAGGATCGCAAGCGGCAGAACAATACATTGTCTGGCAGCCTGGTTGAATGAGGGATAAAGGGAGGGGAGAAAAGGAAATGAGTTGCGTGAGTAAGGTAGATACTGGGAGGGGGCAACAGAGGACAGAAAAAGGGATTCTACCGGTCGCACCAGATGATGATTACTGGGGTAGAACAGTGGAAACAGCTGCTTGTTCGGTCATTCACCGCGTGTGTGACGACATGATCCCGCATTCAGACCGATCCGTTTGTCTAATCCAGTGCAGCCCAACAAGCTTTAATACGACATTGAAATCATGTCATTACATCTGTATATGTATTTCTAGGTTATTTGTATGAACTTTAATCCGCTCTTAATGCTGTTATGTTACATGAAATACCAGCCCAGCTTCTGAGGATCAACAAGATCACTCAGAATCACTCCTCATAGCTTCTCCACCTTGTACTGTTGGAAATTCTTTTGATGGGAAAGGAAACACTCTTTTCTCCCCCAGCTCTGAAGAGTACAGTGATCTGATGGGGGGGGGGGGCGCTTTTTTCCCTCCCCCTATGTTCTTGTCTTGTTGTTCTTGTCACCACGTCAGTGTGGCACTTGGCACAGAGCAACAAGGCCTCTCATATAACTCTTTATAAGCCTGGTCCACACTTACTGCTCCTGAACATACGTTCAGCGTCCTTGGCACCAAGACGGAGCAGAAGCAAATCTTCTACCTTGAGTCCTTGGCCTTCACAAGTTTGTTTTGATACAGAACGTGAAGAGTTAGTTCTTGACTTTGTAATGTGCCACTTTAAAACTGTACTTCAGTAAGCTGTGTGATTGACAGTAATGGGGAGGAGCAGGCGTGAAGTGTTTGTAATAATCTGACTGAAGTCAGGTTCACTTCTATGCTAATGAGTGAGTGTGTTGGTGGTTTAGCATGAGTAATGGCGCACATGGCTAACAGAGCTGTCTGGGATTCAGGGAGAGAGTAAAGGCGTAAACGAGAAATAAAGAGGCTTTGCAGCGACGCTGTTACAAGAAAGTCACAGAGGAGAGTTGCAGGAGATTGCGTCGGGGAAAATACAGTCGAGCCCTGATGCCCATGTCAGATATGTCCACAAAAGCAAGAGGGAGTAAATTGCCTTTGAAAGTGCATCAGTGGATTTGGAGGGGGGGCATGCCACATTTAACTGTAGCACAGTGTTGGGTGCTTTGCATGAGAGGAATAACAGACAAGACAACAGGCCACTGGTTTATCTACCGCCTGACTGTCCATGAGTCCACAGAGCCTTGAACAGGCATGAGCAAGCGGCAACGCTGAAAGTATATGAAAATATGAATAAAATATAAATGTATCATATAGTTTTATTACATCAAGATAGGTAGGTATATTGCTGTATAAATGTCCTGCTTTTATATGCATGTTTTTCCGCAGTGTTTTGTTGTTGAAAAGGGAAATGTACATATCAGCGTTTGGTTTGAAATGTGGCGGGTGCAGAGACCTGTACATTTTTAAAAAAAAAAATGGGTGCAAAATGAACCCCAACCCCCACGAAGACAACGCCTGTGGATATAATGTTGAGGGCGATAACGAACATTCTGTGGGGTCTGGGCAGACGTGTCGTTTACGCGAGACAGGAACGACTGAAACAACAGCGAGGAGATGATTCCTGTTTCCGTTTGTTGGAGCGGTTGTTTAATTTATCGTCTGTGAGAACATGGGAAACTGATTTGTCACACATGTTTGGATTCCCCACCTCACAGCTTCCAAGTTTGTTGTAGTCGAATCGGTTGAAAGTCTCTTGTCACTTATTCATTGTTGAGATGATTTGACTCTGCCTCTCCTTTGACCCGCTGCTGCTGGGGACTGTGGAATTGTTGATAAGTCATCTTGGCAGCACGGTGGGAGTAATCATTTTCCACCAGATGTTAGTTTGGGAAGTCACCAAAAAGGAGAGGGTAGAGGGAGGGGAACAGGAGAAGAACCAGCTGCTGCTGCTACCCGTTCCACCCCAGTACAGTACATGAAGTCATCTTCTCCTCCCTCCCTGGAGCTCCCAATACCTCCTCCTCCACTCCAATCTGCTGATTTTTTTTTTCTCCCCCCTTCACATTCCACCTCTCTGTCTCCCAGGAGGCAGTCAGGGCAGGCTGTGTTTACTGCTGAGGTAATTGGAGTAGTTTGGAAAGAGCCTGACCCTGGCCCTGCTCAGGCCCTAAGATAAATATGTGTGTGTGTGTGTGTGTGTGTGTGTGTGTGAGAGAGAGAGAGAGAGAGAGAATGTGTGTGCTTGCATGCCTGTTTGCGATGACTGGCAGCGAGGCCAAGGAATGAAAGCAAGCCTTAGCCGGTGTCAGCCCACAAGGGAACAGACAAATTGGTTTTCACTATGCCGTCTGTCTTTTTCTCCTCATTCTCCAGCCATTCCTTTCTTCTTCCCGCATGTTTCTTTCTCCACCAACTCAAATACAATCATTTACACTTTCTCCCCTCCTTGCTCCGTGGTGGTTCACACAGCCCCCCCCCTCCACACACACACACACACACCACCACCGCCCCTATTTTGTTCCTCTCTATCACTCTGTTCATCATTTCATCTCTCCACATGAGCTGCACAGATAGTTACTATTGCCAGATATGAGTAAAACCTCCCCCTCAGTTTGCTGTCCTAGTCATCGCTGCAGATTCAAGCAGCCTAATCCAGGCGCCTGCTGTGTTTATCTGTGGGTGAGATGACTTGGAAGGGGCCTGGAGTCATGGTGTCATGTGGCGAGTGAGGGCGCAGCTCAAGAAACACTATCAGACATCCACGCATCTGTTGCATATTGTTTTGCACACACACATACTTCACATAGCAATGAACAAAAGCTCCATTGTGTCCAACAAGCGCCACCGGCGGTCACAGTTTGAGCCAATATGTGCATGTGACCTGTGGGGATGCCAGCATTGATCTCAAAAGAGAAATTCACAATCCACACTGCTGTTATTATCCAGAAATTAATCACATTTTCTTGATTTATAATAAGGAGATATAATAGTGGAGCAGTGGAGTTTTTTTTTAAAATAATATTTTTTAATGCTAAAAATAACACTATCCATTAGACCATCCATTTGTGAGAGGATCAATAGACTGGACTTGAACATTTGATCTATCACCATCACCCCTTCAACCCTTATAAATCATTCTTCATGTAACATTTAACAAGTTCAATAACAAGAATATCTTATTTTTAGGCAGGTGGGGTCCAATACAACGACTTCATACATTTATTTGTTAGAAACAGTGGTGTCAGGCTGCTTCTCTCTGCCGTTTTCACATGCTGAAGAGGTGCTTACGTTTATTAGACCACAGGCAGGTGATGATCCGCGTCGTCGCTGGCTCGAGTGCGTCTGCATCTCACGTCACAACACGTCAAGCGAGATGCAGCGATTATTAAAGTCCTGAACGATGAACCCACCGTGACTTTCATCATCCCGATTGTCACGTACGAACATCGGCTCCCTTGTGGAGCATGTGACCAGAGGTGTGGCGGTAATTTAACATGCACCTGGTGACCTCAGTGCACGGTTGTCAGGTAGGCAGTGCGACACGGCTAACCTAGTTTCTCTCATCACACGACTATCACCCGTCTTTCCTCTTTTCTCCGCCTCCCCTCATCCCTCTGTCTTGCTCCTCCCTGATAGCTTTTACCGCTCTGCTGATCTCACAAATAGGCTTCATTGATTGAATCTGATTCTTGTGGATAGAGCAGCTTTATTGAGTGACATTTTCACTGACAGACAGGAGCGCACGCGCATGTGTGTGCTTCTAAGCACATGCACGTGTGCATATTTTGGATAACAAAGGAACCCTTCCTCTTCCTCTACGCTCTCATTCAGCAATCTCAGCAGCAATCCCTCCCCGGGGAATTCTAGCCACCACATCATTACAGACTCTCACGTGTGCACGCGTGGCATTTACACACACACGGACACACACTGATGGTGCATCCTGTGTGAGGATAATTGTGGCACCTTAAGGCAACAGTTAAGGGTTTAACTGCTCCACGGTGATGTTAATCAAACATTCATCAAAGCTCGTCTGGGGCAGCTCGTCACTTTCTGCTCAAGAGCCCTGCGTGCAGACATGTAGGAGCACCTATCACACATGATTTGTAGCACAAACCAGGGAGCTGAAGCTGCTCGCTTCACCTCCCAAACACAAAGTGTTGCAGAGAACAAAAGCAGAAAAAAATAGTGCAGTGTTGCATCAGGGAGTTTGTATTTTAATGGGAATATGTAAAACAGAAGGGATCTGTCTGCATTTGGGGGCTTCTGCTACCAAACTGCATTAGAGAAAAAGAGAGTTCTATCAGCAGAGTTCCTCTGGGAATAGACACACACACACACCTTCTCTGCTGCTCCTCTTTGCTGCCCTCCATTCTGTGCCCCTCTCTCCTCAGGAGGCTGTGTGCCACCTACAGAGTTGAATGGATGGCGGCACCCTGTTCCTCTGCACGCATTTAACCCCACATCCCTGCACATCCATCACGATGCGACACACACACACACAATCAGCTGTGACATTAATATTCCCGCTTGTGTTGATCCAAAGCTGCAGTTTGCAGCTGAGAACCAACACACACACACACACACACACCCAGTATTAGATTAGAAATCAAATTTGTACTGTTATAGTTTCGTACAATTGCCAAGAAAATGAAACCAATTAACCCAACAAAGCGACTACAGGAAGCGTCGTCAGTCTTTCCACTCACACGTTGAAGATTCACCCCCATTTGATCTGAGAGAAAAGACATTTACATGATCCGTAAGAGAGACACAGCTTCTGTGCTAGAGAAATCCTAAAGACCAGAGCAGGCTTTAGCAGAGCGGCTGTATCGCTTTCCATGCAGTGACAATAAAGCAACGAAAAACTGTGATGTCTTGTTGTCAAAATAAACGCGCTCAGCGTTGAAAGCACAGAGTTCCCCTCTGTGATTTTCAGCTGCTAAAGTGAGCTTCTCATTTCGCCGAGTCTTTTCTCTTTTTTCCCTCACGTCACAGTTTTGTCAAGGATGTCGGCGTGGCCCACTTTCAAAGAACCACTGACACAGTTTTCGGAGAAACACACTTACACAGAAAATAAGGGAAATCATCCGCTTTGATTCCTGTTGGTAACATCGAGCAGGCTGTGTTTTGTTTTAGTGTGCAAAGTTGTGGAGGGTGGAGGTCTCGTTTGATTTCATGTAAAAATACAAATAAAAGAGGCCAAAAAACCCAAACCCTAACACGGGGTAGATTTGTTCAGGCAGACGTTTCGGGGCTCTTGTGTACAATAGAATTTGAATCCTCCGATGAGTTAGCTCGCCGCGTTAGCCGTGTTCACTTCGCCCCATATGGCTGAAGATGATGATACGTGAGTGTATCATCTGTTGTTTGAGAGAAGCTTCAATAATCGATAACAGTTTGGATGTCTATTTTCTGGGCTGAACGTACATCACACAAAGCCTCCAGCTCCTGGTTATTATTTGTATCGGTTGTAATCACTCTACAGTTGGTGGCTTTCTAGAAAGCCATGCTATAGATCAGTTATCTATTTTCAGCTACAGAATGTATGATGAATTGATGCTCGGCGTTCATTATTAAACCACCTTAACATTGAAAATGTAGTCAACTCTACGATGAAAGTTTGATAAGAAAGAAAGTGGTGAAAAGTCGCTCGCTTCAGAGCCCTCAGGAGGAAACCAGACAGAGGAGGTGTGTATGGGACGGATGTCCTTGCTTCATTAATGGGCAGCGACACACACCTTTAAGTAACAACCGAAGCCACTGCCAAGGTTTAGTGAAGGGAGTCCAGTCTCTGTCACTTCTCCTCTTTCTTAACCTGGCAATTTCTCTTCCTCTTTTCTGTGGCTGTGTTGAAGAGGAGTCTCAGGGGAGGACTTAACTCTTAGCCCTCGTTCTTCTTTTTTTCCCCCTTTCTGTCTCCTCCTTTTCTTTTCGTCCTCTGAATAGCCAAGCAGACTGCTGCTGAACTGTGCCCGAGTCTCGGAGGCGGGCTCTGCATAGCGATACGCAGGAGGTATCCGTCGCCGGTGTCGTCTCGCATTTCTTCTTGCCACTTGGAACGGACAGGTCAAACTCTAAATGCACATCACACACGCAGACGTGTTCAGTGCATGTGCACGAGCCCCCACCCCCCATCCCCACCCCCGTCGTCATGAGTCGGATTGAGCGTCAAACCTCAAACAGCAGGGGTGGCTCTGAGGTCAGCGGGGGTTCATGTACCTGTCTTCGCTCCCTTCGGTTTGGAGAGTGATTCAACATCGTCTGTCGACTTGAATTATGACGCACAGCCTGGAAACTCTCTGGGGGACCTGTGTCGACAGGGTTATTGAGTGTTCGGGTGCTTCAGGGGAAACGGTTTGGGTGAGCGTATGGGCGTGAGCGGGAGGGGAACCACCTTAATTGCTTTCCATGAATAATTTCAGTCCCCTAATTTGTCTGTAATGACAGTGGCTGCTGCCTCTTGTGTTTATTTATCCAAACATTAATTGACAGGACTGACTGAGGCTATGGCGGTTAGTGCGCATGTGATTGCGCACAGGGGAGCAAAGGAAATCACCGTCATTATCATTCTCACATGGTTTATGAATATGCATTCCCGCACTTAATGTCTCTGTCAGCGTTTTTGAAACAAAAAAAAAGCCTCTGGGCCATGACGAGAGCACTTTGGCTCGTCGACATCCCCCCCTTTTCCGAGCCCGTTCCGCCCCGTGCCGGTGGAGAACAGATGCCGCGACGCGTCCAGATGATTTAGCTGCTTTACAATAGCTGTTTCACAGCACGCACACTTATAGTTTAGGTGAGACGCTTGTCGTGTGGATCGGCTCACCTGGCTGTTAAAGTCGTCAACATGTGGATGTTAATCTTTTTTTGTTGTGTGTTTTTTTGTTTTTTGTTTTTTTTGTCCTCAGGCGGAGGGAGAAGACAATTTGAAGAAGATACAGCTGATGGAGTTGGCGATTCTCAACGGGACGTACAGAGACAACAACGTCAAAACGCGTAAGTTGCACAGTGACCTCATCTGGTCGTTCATCAGGAGCAACAAATCCAACTGCACCGATCACATGTAATTCCATGTTCTTTCCCATGAACTAATGTGTTCAGTCACTCGACTGAGGGTTCGCAGTCTGTGAATCAATCCATGATCGCCGCCTCACAACCGTTTTTTTCTAGAAGATCCTCCGTTTTGTCGTTCTCTGTATTCCTTCCCACCTCATCCCCTCCATCCGTCCTTCTTGCCTGCAAATCCAGACGTGGTCGCTCAGTGTCACTCGCTCCTGGCGGACCTTTGCCTTTCAGCCCACTCGCTCAGCGCTGCATGTCGGCCACTGGTTCACGCATCTCTGGTGTTTTGCTGCTTCGTCACCTGGTCGATGCGTGAACGCTGTCATTCAGATCGTAGAACAAACCTTCTGCTTTTGTTTGTGTTGTGTGAAGTTGAATATCTTCTCTTTTTGAAATGGACTCAAATGTTTGCTTTCCAGACATGTATTTCAACAGTTGCCAAGACATCTGAAATGTTTGATTGACGGGGATCGGGGGCAGGGGGCAGGGTAGCTGGTGCAATATGAGATGTAGCACGCGCTAATGCAGAACCTCCTGCCCAATGATGTGTGTGACCGTCAACCAAAGCGAACTGCCGACTGTGTAGAGGACATGGGTCTGCTGGGCTTGTCGTGTTATTCTTCAAATCCCAATTGGCCCTTAAGAAACTACTGTTGGGGGGTGTGTGTGTGTGTCTGTGTGTGTGTGTGTCTGTGTGTGTCTGTGTGTGTCTGTGTGTGTCTGTGTGTGTGTGTGTGTCCTCTACCTGAATCGTCTGCAGTTCGGTTTGTGTTGTGGATGTGCGTTCGTTGCCATGGTGACTGGGTTGCTTTGAATGCCCCTAGATGTCAGGGGGCGTATGTGCTTCTGTAGTGTGGGTGTGACGGGTTTGTTTTCACTTAGTTTTGCTCCGTTGACATTTCCTTTGCAACAGATTGTGGCTGATGTGGTTCACCATCATCATTGCATGGACTAATTCTCCCTTTTGCCCCTCTCCCCTCTCATCCTGCCACCTTCTCTCCCCCTTTCTTTTCCTCCTTTTGTATTTTCACTCTTCACTCGTTCACCTGTGATTGCGATCGACGGCGCTGCACTTTATCTCTTTTCTTCTTTCCACCTCTGTCCTCCGCTCTCTTTGCTTATGGCAGCCACCCTTGCGTTCTCTCTTGCAGCGGCGGCCGCAGCCGCTCAGGGACCCCGCCTCATAGCGGCCCCCGCAGGTCAAGTGTTGCCTCCCCAGGCACTCAGACCCCCGACACCAGCCGGGGCCCCCATCATGAACCTCATCCGGCCCACTCAGATGGCTGCCATGCTGCCCAACGGCACCCCCACTCTGGTGCCGCCCACACCGGATGGCGGGCTCATCTACACGACTCCATACGATTACCCTTACGCCCTGGCGCCCACCTCCCTGCTGGAGTACCCCATCGAGCACAGTGGGGTTCTAGGTAAGAGAGCCTGGGGGAGCTTGGGTGCGGCGGGTACGGCGGCCAGCTTTAGCCAGCCCGGACAGGAGGGCAGCTTGTTTTACCCCGGCGCCGGGGTGCTGGACACGGCTACCATGAGCCACAGTCAGGACTTGTTGAAAGGTAAATATGTCGTGTCCACCTGAGGATGAAAAGTCCCAGGGTGGATGATAATGGGATGACATGGACATGTGAATAACGCGGCCATGAGGGGATGTAAAAATCAGCGTGTGAGGGCTAGGCTCCGGAACATTCGTCTTCATAGCTAGGGTTACTCTGCATCTCCGCTCTGTGCCACCAGGTTCACAACGGCCGTCTATTATAGGAGAGGTGGCCTCCGTGTGAACCGAGGCCCGCTGGCAGAAACATGCTCACATGCGCAGCCTGCTCTCTAACCCTTACGTGCACTGACCTCAAGGCAGATTCAGTCTGGCGGTAGATTCCCCCCCCTCTGGATTATTGCAGCTTCTCAAATCATTTCTCGGTGCTGCCGGCAGGCCTCGATGCCTGCAGGTAGTCCCTCTGTCACTCCCACTGGGGATGTTCATTAAATTCCCCCAGTTTTTTTCCTCCCCCCCCCACCCCCCGTCCCCCTTTCTTTGTTGTCTTAGCTTCAGCCCTCTTGAACCTGAGCTCTGTGCCAATACCTGACGTTCCCCCCGTTAGTGTGTCAGGAGGAGAGCTCAGTGCGCGGGGGGGGCTGTGCTTTGTGTTAATTCCCCGCGGTGCTTTCAGCCACCACGTCTGTGACCAAAGAGACACCCAAACATCTCTGGAGGAACCGGTCTGAGAAGATCTGTAGAGTGTATCGAGGCGTCATCAGCTGCTTTCCAGCTTTAATTGGACGAAGCTCCCATGTTATCCAACATCATCCGGCAGCAGTGGGGGGGATTTTTAGCTAACCAGTGTTTTTCCATGCGCCTCTGGGAGTCCTGTGTAGAACAGACGGGGGCAGCTGACTGGCTTTTCTCTCTTCAACTTGCAGGGTTACACCAGCTTAGTGCATTTTATTTACTCACACTATCGATCGGTGCCTTCAGCAACACGGGGGCCCGGTGGAACACACTCGCTCTCACACATTCTCATGCACCGGGCTGCGTTACGAAGCCACCGCTTGTCTCATCGACAGCGCTCAGCCATCTGCTGCTTCACAGTCGCAAATCAGCCAGAAACCTATCAGACGACGTCACACCGTCACATACGTCGTGTGAGCGCGCACACGGAGGCAGCCAGCGACGCAGGAGGGAGAAATGAGTTGTGACAAACGTAGGAGTAAAATGACAGCGCATGCTGCCGCTGAGCAGATTGACCCGGGGAGAAGCTTTGAAGGGGGGGAGAAAGAAAGAAGGAAGGGCGAGGCAGGTGGTGTCTGCCACTGTTCAATTACCATCAGAGCTGTATTGGATTTCTCCACCTTTCAAAATAAAGAGACAAATTCCTCTCAGTCCCTCTCTGGACCCGACAGGAAGAATCACATTATTTTTTCCAGACAGCCCAGGAGCCATTTACCTTTACCTGCCCCCTATTTTTGTTTTGTTTTTTCCATATAACTCAGCACTGTGGAATTAAAAGACTTAAGTTATGCATTTTTAAGTACCAAGATAAGAAGGTGTATTATTTTTTGTACTGCATTTTTCTACACGTTAAGAAAACAAAAGTGTGGTGTGTGTATATGTACTATAGTCTGTATTATGTTGCAGTTCTGTGTAATTGTATGACCCAAACATGCTAATGATAACTGTGCAAATGTGAATGTTCTTACTGTAAAACTGTTTCTCCCCTGCTCAAAGTGAACGGTTTCTAACCTTGTGGACCTGTTACAATCTAGGTGCAATGGCTACTAAAGTGAGACGGCATGACACGCGGGTCCATCCTTACCAAAGGATTGTGACCGCTGACAGAGGTCAGTTTAGTCTCTTAGCTACACTCTGCTATTAACTGATGCATTTCATTGATTCATATGCCTAGTATGCCTCAATGCCTTACTTGGGAAGTTGTATATTTTGTGTGTATTTTGTTGTCGTCGCCCCCCCCCACACACACGCACACACACCCCGCCTTCCCTCATACAGCCACACACCAGCTAAATGGTTGACTGTGGTATTATGTGGTATTTTGTTTACATGTAGTACTTCAAATACCAGGAGTTCATCTGCAGGAGCAGCTAAAAGTCACTCTTAACACGGATGATGGATCCGAACGAAAATCCCCTAGTTTTCTTTCCACGTTTTAAGCGTGTCTTTTATTTGTGAGTGCACGTGAACTCTGGACTACAGTACATGAACACTGTGTATATTTGAAAGCTCAGGCAAACGTGATATTTGCAGCTTTTTGATTAATGTGAACCCAGGACAGGTAGTACTTTCCAGACCGAGTTTAATGACATTCCTCTGATAGGAGATAAGAGCCGAAAAAGAAAAAAATTGGGACTCGCTTGTTCCTGTACATGATGTACTTCCTTTGGCTCGTAAGGAGCAAAGAAGATTTCTATACTGTATCTGTGAGACGTAGTAGACACAAGAGACATAGCTGTTAATTTTTGGATTTTATTTTTCTATAGACGATAGAAACACACACACACACACACACACAAAGCTTCGGGTAGCTTGCATTCCCTCCAGTGTATCGCCAAGCTAAACTACAATTTTAATATTTCAGTTGTACATCAGGTACTGTCATTTTATATTTGAGCATTTTTATATCAAATGTATTTATGGTTCTTGTGTATATTTATATTCTATAAAAGTATACTGCTAAATAAAGAGAGAGAATCGGAACACGTCGATCCATCGATTCATTGCACATGTAGCGTAACGTTAGCCAGTCCTTACCACTAATCACACTGTTTGTAACTCGCACTGGAAACACACTAAAACACTAGATATCTGTGACTTTTGTCTGTTCGGCCTCTTTGCTTCTGTTCTGGGTTTGTGGGCGGGGGGGTCACGCTATGAATAAAACCACTGGGGGGCTTTGTAGTCGGCATCATGACGTCACCGTCGTGATTCCAGTCAGCTGGGTTCATCTCATAATGGTAGAATTTATGGGGGCGGGGGGGGCATTGCATTCATTTTATTGTTAAATGATGTCATTCCAGTCTCTTCTTGCTGACACTAATATCCTTTCTATCTTTTTTTTCTGTTTGTTTTGTTTTTGTTTCTAACCACCTAGCCGCCACCGGCAACTAACACATGACCTTCTGACCTCTGAACTCTTCACCCAATGACGAGCCGCCCCAAGCCTGCCTGCTGATCAGTTAACTGGTAATTGCCTTTTGCTAGCCTCTCGGACGCAAGTGAGAGAGAGAGAGAGAGAGAGAGCGAGAGCGAGAGAGGCACCTGCCCATACAGTTACCCTAACACATTCTGTCAGAAAAAAAAAGGAGAAAAAAGAACTCATCACAAATCTTCACAGAAACACAACGACAACCCAACAAAGTTGTGTGATATTCATTTTTCCTTCTGTTCATTGAGTTCAATTCCCATTCTTTCTCTTTCTTTTTCGACATGAATCATGCCGGGTGGGTGTGTTTGTGGTATAACACATATCTGCACTGAATTATGAAGCAATAAGCCCCCCCCCCCCCCCCCCCCCCCCCCCCCC
>CAAKHB010004496.1:0-10238 GCA_901007665.1 Aeoliscus strigatus
GGAATGTGTGTGTTAGTGTGGCTGGGCGGAGTGGATTCATTGAGACTGATATATTCATCAGGGCGTAACCAGGTTTCTGTGAGAAAACACATGCTGAGTTCCAGATCGGATATGAGTTCATTAATTAATAGTGCTTTGGATGACAGTGATCGAATATTGAGGAGACCACATTTAATTGTTTTCTGTTTAAGTGGATCTGTGTTGGTGTTTTTTATTTGTATTAGGTTATTGTGGGAGATCCCACGCCTGTTTGATTTATATTTATTATATGTGGGTGGTCGGGGGACAGACACAGTCCCTATAGGATTCTGGGTGGGTGACTGTCCTAGAGGCTCAGAGAAGTGTGTAAGACTACAGCTCTGCATTCTGATCTCACCTCTGGGAAGTCAGGTTGGGGGCGATCTAAGAAAACTCTCTAAACTTCTAGATAAAAGAGACGCTCCTTCCAAAGTAGGATGGATGCCATCTCTTCTCATGAGACCAGGTTTTCCCCAGAATGGCTGCCAGTTGTCTAAGAAGCCCACATTATTATCGGGACACTACCTCGAAATGAAGATGTGCGGCTGAACGTATCATCACTCGTTCTATTTGGCAGGGGACCAGAGAAAATTACGGTGTCCGACATTGTTTTGGCGAGATCACACACTGATCACACACCACACTTTGGTGACTTCCGACTGGCGTAACCGGATGTCATTACTGCCGACGTGAATAACAATCTTACTATATTGACGTTTAGCCTTAGCCAGCAGTTTCAAATTTGACTCGATGTCGCCCGCTCTGGCCCCTGTAACACATTTGACTATGGTCGCTGGGGTCGCTAACTTAACGTGCCGCAAAATAGAGTCTCCAATAACCAGAGTTATAAACTGCACCTCTTACACGTATCAGTATCGCTAAAGGAGGCGGGGGAGTAGCTAAACATGTGGCAGGTTGAGCAAGACAGAGCCAGAGGAGGAGGAGAGCGAGGGGAAGCCATGCTAGCTGCTAGCGTTTAGCTTAAGCAAGCGGACAACGAAAGGGTCTAAATAACTGTGGGATTTTAGCGAAAGGGTCACAGACAAGCTATGTGGGTAGCAAAGTAGGCTTGGTGTCAGGTAGAAATACGGGTGAGAGGAAGGGTTAAGCGATAAATGTGAAGCGGCGAAGTGAGATGACAAACTTTTCAAAACAGGAAGTGACGCAATACGTCTTACCGGACACAGATGTCGAATCCAATGAGCCGAAACAAAAACCCCAGATGTCGAATCCAAGCTGTATCTTCTCAGGTTAAGTCTCTTATAGGCTTGAAAATAAACGTGTAAAAACTTGGTTTAACTCTTAGGCACTAATACTCAAGCTAAAGAGGCACAACTAGGTTACGAAGACAGAAAACGAGCTGAACGAATGTACGGCACAAACTTGGAGAATTCTGTAGGAGCAAGAGTACAGAACTCTGGTAAAAGGTAAAACGATTAATCTTTTGTGTTGACGTTCTCCAAACACCATGACCCAATGTGTGAACTCTTGTAAACTCCTGGACAGAATGTATCATGAGGTTAAAGACTAGATATCCTAGTATAACTAAATACTAAATAACTAAACATCTTTACTTATCTAACGATAATAAAGAATCAGGATCTGTAAGAAGATTACTTATTAAATGGTTCAAGGATACTAGAATGGAAATTCTAGAAGAAAGATCATCGAGAAAAGACCCATGGGCATTACACATTTCACGCTGGTGATGTCGGTCGTAAGACATTAAGGTACATCATCAGAAAATGAGACATTGTTGAACATCAAACATCAATGATTCTAATATCAACCTCAGGTAACTGGTAGTAAACTAGTAGTGATCTTATAAGAGTATATAACATTACCACGAGACACATAATATGTTTAATACATTTGTTAGGTTACAAATGAAACAAAGGAATCTCAGGGTCCCAGTCCTGCTCAGGAATGTATGAAAACGTCTGGAGTTCAGTTTGAAGGGAGAAGAAGAGAGAGAAAGAAGAGAGTGGGGGAGTTTGAGGATTGGGTGGATATTGATGATGGAAATTGATGATTCGCTGTGGCAACCCCTGAGGAGGGACAAGCCGATAGGAGAAGAAGAAGATGATGAGGTCCTTGATCTTGAGGAGATGGGGGATGCAGGAACTGGTCCAGTTTTGCATCCACTCAATGAGACTGAATGTCATCAAGTAAACTGGTGTCAGATTCAACTGTCTGGACGTGGAGTCGCCATTGTTTATTGAATCCTAAGGACAAGGACGCAAGTTCTCTTAGACGCTGACTAGTTAACTTTAGGGGTTCTGCTATGACACCTAAGTGTCTGCTTGTGCCAGGATGAAGGTTTTGGATGAAGAGGGATTTGAAGTGCAAATCCTCTTCCATACCGGACTCATTGCAAGAACCGAAATAGGCCTGAAAGAGACGCGAGTAGTATTGTTGAGGAGGTTCACGCCTTCCCTGTTGAACAACCATTGCTGCAGTTAGGCCAGTTGTTGAGATGTCATCTGAAAACGCTAATGCATGGCATGCATAGTCGTTTCGGACATGGTCAGGCTGTCGGTCAATAAATTTACTGGCATTACGACTGGAGGTCACTTTGATCAAGTATATTTTGTCATCGACACTAGCATGTGGATACTATTTCTCCTAACGCTAATGAGGAGTCGTTGTGAGTCTCTACGTCTTTCGTCTCCTTCTTTTAGCCGTCTTTGTGCTTCATCCAATTCACGAGTACAGTCACTGAGGGGCTGCTTCAATTCTAAACTTTGGTTCTTTAGATCTGAATTCTGTCCATCTATCAGAATTTGTGGAGTTCTCAGCTCGTTCAAGCGTGTTTGTGCTTCTACTAAGTCCTCTTGGGACTTTTCCAGCTGTCGCTGTGGCACGACATTTTCAGCTTTAAGTCCAGAAATTTGTTCATTGCATGACTGCAATTTGGTCTCAGTTCGAGTCAGCAAGCTGCGTGCAGTTTTAAGGTCAGATGTTAGTACTAAGATTAAACTACCCAACACTTTGGTTATCGATTCATCTTTTGGTTTCAGTTGGAGTTTCACGTACAGGATTTGGTAATTTGGTCGCAAACTTATCTTAAAATTCCAGGGTCTCGTCCATGCCTCTAGTCAGTCAAGTCAATTGACATGTCCTTCAAGTCCTCATGGGCCTGGCCATAACTTGAAGCTTCAGATAATGCAGGCGTGGCCTGTTTTGTTTCATGGGGTTGAAACAACTTGGAGCTGATTTGAGAGCCAATCGATATATAGGAATTTGTAAAACTTTTGATTAGTTTTAACGCATCCAATTTCAAAGCTTTCTGTATCACATTTTTGTGAGGTATCTGATTCATCAATTTGTTCCACGTGTTAATCATGGCGTCCTAGTTGGTAATCATCTGATGCAGTAAACAGTAATCCTGGTTGCAGATTACTTTAACCAAAAAAGGATTCAACAGTTGTGACCGCTAGAAGTTTTCATAGACAATTGCTCAACCTTAGTCAAGGCTTGGTCACGGATGGAAATCCATATGTAAACTAGTGCTGTCATTTTAACAGGTTAATTCGATTAATTAATTAAGCCGCAATTTAACGCGTTAAAAAATTTAACGCAATTAATTATGAGTATCAACGGTGGCGGGCCAATGCTTGCGCATTTGAATTTTGGCCCATTGAAGGACCCGTAGTCTTCTCGACCGTGCTACGTCACCTGCGCCGGCAAATTAACAAGGCAGTGACTCAGGAGGATGAGGCAAGTGTGTCTTCAGTCGGGCCACTGAACGGCAAGTTTATTTACCAAAAGAACAGAGACAAATAAAAGATAAATAAAAACGCTGTGATTTGTATTTTTTGCAAAAAGGAGTTCTCTTACCACCGGAGCAACTGCAGCCTGACGTACCATTTAATGCGAAACATGTTCAACAAGTTCCTCCATTGCGAGTGCTGCTACCGGGAGCTCGCTCCGCCAACCCACACTAGCTGAATTTGGGAAACGAATGAGCAAATCCACAACAGAAAAATTGACAAATACAATCTCAAAGTGGGTTGCTGCTGATTGCAGCAACATTTTATTGCTTTTGCATTTTATTTATCTAGCTGAATTGCTGTATTTGTTTTAGATTTTTGAATAATGCACCTGGCCTAACTGGTTTGCGGATGTGCTTGGCCTTTACTTTTGGATTTCATTTATGAAGCACAGTTCACCAATAAAAAATTGGATTTCAAGTCTTCTCTTCTTACTGTATTCAATTGATTAGTCATGCACTACGATTTTTTAATATCCTAGAATTCAAATTCTTTATCAGAAGATCTTTAGCGGATATGACATTAAAATGTTATTAATTTGATTAATTAATTACAAAATCCTGTAATTAATTAGATTCATTTTTTTAATCGACTGACAGCTCTAATGTAAACTTCTAAAAATTGCAAAATTGATCTGCACAAAAGATCTATTCCAAAAATGACACAATTGTGATTAAAGTGATTATGATGCAGGAAATGCATTCATAATACTTCTGGCTATCTGTCAAAGGAAGAAGGAGCTGAATAACACATTTTCAAAAGAAAAGTTTCTTTTCTTTAAAGTTCGTGGATTGTCAAATCAAAATAACAATTACCAGTTGAATTCCTGTAGTGCTGGGCGGTATGACCAAAAATTTATATCACAGTATTTTTCAAAGTTATATCGGTTTGACTGTATATCACAGTATTTTTTTTTTTTTTTTCATGCATGGCTGTGTGTTAATCGCATTTTTCATGATTTAGAGACAATTTGCTGCAGTAAATTGGCTTAGAATGTCATATTTCACTGCCATGAGGAGTAAATATTGTAGAAAAACACTAATGTCTACATTAGTGTTAGGTTTTCATGGCTTCACAAAATGTTAGTGTTTACAAAGAGGAGTCACTCATGCTTCTGATGAAGTGAATAAATCGCAATGTATGACAGTTACAGTCAAAATACAGAACCCTGTTATTTTTAACATTTTGAAAACAACTTGTAAAAATCAACTACACAATGTAAACAACCACTGAACATTAATTAAATCAACTGTACTCTGGAGTTGAGTCATGTAAACAAACAGATGGACTCTTCCAATCTATTTGTCTGTAGTATTTTCTTCTGGTTATCACATATCAGGGATCCAGTGTTTGAATCATCTCCCTGAATCCGTCTGCCTCAACTCTCCTCATCCGTGCCATGTCTTTGTCTCAGTGGATAGTGATAGCGTTGGTCATCTCAATCCACCGTTTACTTTTCTTGTCGTAGTTTCTGTAGCAAACGTGTAGCAAACGACATCAGACTTGACTTTTCTCTTTCAGTTCTAACGTTACCTACAGATGTGGAGGACACAGGATGACTTGATATTCCATGACATGTTTGTGGCTACAACTGTAGCATTGTACACTGTAACATTTGTGGTGAATTGTTTGTTCGACGTTGTTTCCTTTTAAAGCCAAAGAACTTCCTAACAACAGACATGTCTCCTCTGTTCTTCGGTACAAGTTCTTCTGTGTCATGTTCAACCCGTTCTGGAACTTTTACTGTTTTTATTCATGTTCACCACTCAACGCACCGTTGAGAACTCGACACTCACATACTTCACTGAATGTAACTGTACAACAGTCCCCTGTCAAACAATGTCCCCTGCACGTTCCGCCGCGTGCGTTACCAACGTTGTGTACGCTGCACATCGGTATTGCGGTACGCGAAAAATTCATATCATAAGAAAAATAAAAACCGGTATTTGGTATGAACCGGTATACCACCCAGCACTAAATTCCTGTGAAGTAAGTTTGGAAAATTTACAAATTCAATCTTAATTAATCCTAAAAGTTGAGCCAAGGTTATCTGTATCTTTATCTGAATATGTTGAATATCAGATTTCAGTTTGATTGAGAACACCTTGAAAGGGATCTTTCACTTGGTTTGATCAACCGACAGTAACAAAGCAGAGTTGCTTCATGCATTTCCTGTACAAACTATTCACAGAAACAGTTGGCTGTTCAAGCCACTAGGGAGCGCTAGAAAAGGGGTAGGAGCTGATGTAATCAGTGACGATCTTCGTACCGCCCACTTTGCCCGACTTTCTCTGTTTGGACAGAGAGTGTTCACTTTCACCCTTGCAAACAAGAGGGCAACTTCCTGTTGGAGCTAGTTGCTACCTACACATGAAAAGCACATTCTTCACTGCAGAAAAACTTCTGGTAACTTATTTACAGAGCAAACTGAGATGCAGTGGTCTCGACAAAAAGCAAGAAGAAATGACACCTCGCTCGGCCAGCAAGAATGACTTCAAACACAAACAGGAGATTCCAATCGTGGGTCCCTTCTTGGGGCCACGAAGCACAAAACAGAGCTATTCTCTGACGAGTCAAAGCACAAATAGCGCTAGGTTTATGCTAGCAGGCTAAGCAATGTAGAAAACCTCCTGTCATCACCTTTCTGTGAGTGCACAGTTGCTGCCAGACTAGTTAGCTACGCTAGTAGGTAAACGTGAGGGTCTGAGGCAGGTCAGGCTGCCTGGACGTACGCGGAACAGTAGCCCACTCTCGGAGCAAACTAACAACTCTGAAACATGCAGCAGTTGTTGTTTACTAAGGCCTTAATGTGGGGTTCACTGACACCAATGCATGCACAAAATAAATCAGTCAGCAGGGGTCACGCTGCTGTGACCTCAGATGGGCTGATTCACGAGGGGTGAGAAAGGAATGTGGAGGAATGATACCAGTGAGGGTCTCCACTACACACAGGAGAATGTGAATAATAATAATAAGAAGAAGAAGAAGAACAAGAGAAGCTCTCAGAGCTCGTTTGCACACATCATGGGTCTCATTTGTCAAGTGTTCATAAACGCGTGTGTAGATTTCTCCATAAAACTCTCCAAAACCCTCCAGTGGCCCCTGGTCATCATTAAGTCTCCGCCCCATGAAGAGCCAGTGACCAATGATGGATCCAGTCCGCTGGGGAGGGGACAGATCTGTGAATGTTGGGTCTCATTCATGAAACGTGAGCAGAAGGAATTTGTTTGTGAACTGAACGTAAATCTCTGAATTCATCAATATTTTAGTAGGTCTGATCTTTTTGTAGCTACTAACAGAATCTACCCCTACTGACGACCACAGGTAGCACTTGTGTAAACTTCAGAACACAAACAAATAACATCTCACTGTTGGACTTTACAATTTCAATTCATATTGTCCTCTGTTATGATCAAAATGCGCTGATGCCTTTGAAACACGTCATGACAAACATGACAGAAGATTAAAAATATCACATTAAATTGAAATTAGTTGGAAGTAATTCAATGTAATCAGTAGATTACATTTTCTTTCAACTTGTTGAATGATGAATGATGATAATCAAGTGTCATTCTTAGTATGCGCATTAAGCGCACCAACTTCCGGGCGGGGGGTCCCAGAAAATAGAGGAATGGAAAAATGATCACAATCAAATAATAATGTATGAAGATGTGAATTTCAAGATCACTGGTAGGATCTGGAAAGAAGCCATGTCGTACGATCTGTGCTTGGTTTTCGAGCCACACAGTAGATTGGTGACAGGTCCTGTATCTGTCGGCCATCGATGACCGTCATCCTCCTGCAGTGATTCACTGTGTTAAAACTGACACAGCAGCAGGTAGAAGAGATAGAGGTTTGAAAAACAACCACACACACACACACGCATCACGGCTCCATCCAAGATGACTTTGTGACGTAAAGAGGAACAACTTTGATTCAGTGAATGTTCAACGCGTCTGTGATGTTCAGTGTTGTGACACGTGGCACATTCCTGTGTATTAGCGCCGTTGGCATGCGTTTGGAGGATGGAGCTGTCTGATGGAGCCTTCTGGAGTTGTTCCTGACAGACAGGTCTCCCCATTTATGCCAGCAATGTGTTCGTCTCCAGCTGATGGTCGCTGTGGACGATGGACTGTAGTCAGCCTGTCTTTGCCTCCAGTTTCATATGGGACATGGTTCTTTGAACTACAGAGAAATTTAACATTCTAGCTCGGCTTTGACCCGAACCAAGTAGTATCACTGACGTCGCTACTGTGTTGATTAGGGATGAACGGTATTTTATAACTCGCTGCTCTTCAACTGACGACAACAGATCTATATTTATCATTTTTTACCTCTAGTCCACACCTGGACGTAAGAGACAAACAACAACAGGGGGATTTCACAACTGGACCTGTAGATTTGTCCTAACAACGATCATGACATGACAATAAAAGACGTGTGACGCTAACAGGGTTAACAGCAGTCGTCCATCAATCAGTAGTGAACCTTCAGTCTTTGTTTCCATCAGTGATGATGGAGTGGGACCATCACGTCCTATTTCACTGGTAAACATACGTCTGAGAAGTAACGACGGCTCTGAAGTCCAAACCGTGACTCAGAGTTTTTACAACCGACAAAAGTCCTGATCTTCTAGATGGTCTAGATGGTTTCCATGGTGAACTCACAGACGGGTTCAGTCGTCTCTATCAATCACTGTGGCGACAGGAACCAGCCCTGGGCCTTTGTTTCAGGAGGGAGTTTCAGGTGTTTAATTTACACTGACCTCACTGGGGGGGAGTGACGGCAGAGGGAGGAGAAAAGGAGCGATTTGTTCACCTTAACACACCTACAGTGCAGTACGCTAGCTACTCATTGGAGTTTTTGTTTTTCCACCAAAGAACCAAAATGCTAATTAGACTTATTGTTTGTCAACTAAATGTTGTTTGTGACTTGTTTTGGTTTTAGCTGGAAAACATCGGAAACTTTGTCCGTGCGATCACAGAGTACGGACTGAAGCCTCACGACATCTTTGAGGCCAATGACCTGTTTGAGAACGTCAACCACACACAGGTCCAGAGCACGCTAATCGCCTTGGCAGGGATGGTGAGACACACACACACACACACACACACACAGTGACGTTCTAGGACACGTCCCTGTATGTCTCAGGCCAAGTCCAAAGGGTTCCGGTCCAAGTACGATCTGGGAGTGAAGTACGCCGAGAAGCAGCAGCGTCACTTTGCTGCCGACAAACTGAGGGAGGGGCGGAACGTCATCGGCCTCCAGGTGAGAGCTCGCTTGAGATGAGACGCTGCCACGCACGTGTGAGACACATCGTCCTGACGCTCTGTGACGTGCTGCAGATGGGCACCAACAAGTTCGCCAGTCAGAAAGGAATGACGTCCTACGGGACCAGACGTCACCTGTACGACTCCAAGATCGCCATGAACGAGCCCGTTGACCGCTGCACCATCAGCCTGCAGATGGGGACCAACAAGGGAGCCAACCAGGTCACATGACTGCCTCTGTCCTCTGTCCCTGTGTCCTTACACCATGTGTCCTCTGTCCCTGTGTCCTCAGTGCCTCTGTTCTCTGTCCCTCTGTCCTTTCACCATGTGTCCTCTGTCCCTGTGTCCTCAGTCCCTGTGTCCTCAGTGCCTCTGTTCTCTGTCCCTCTGTCCTTTCACCATGTGTCCTCAGTCCCTCTGTCCTTACACCCTGTATCCTCTGTCCCTGTGTCGTTATACCCTGTGTCCTCTGTCCCTGTGTCCTTACACCATGTGTCCTCTGTCCCTGTGTCCTTACACCCTCTGTCCTCTGTCCCTGTGTCCTTACACCATATGTTCTCAGTCCCTCTGTCGTCTGTCCCTGTGTCCTTATACCCTCTGTCCCTGTGTCGTTACACCATGTGTCCTCTGTCCCTGTGTCCTCAGTCCCTCTGCTCCTGTGTCCTCAGTGCCTCTGTTCTCAGTCCCTCTGTCCTTTCACCATGTGTCCTCAGTCCCTCTGTCCTTACACCATGTGTCCTCTGTCCCTGTGTCCTCAGTGCCTCTGTTCTCTGTCCCTCTGTCCTTTCACCATGTGTCCTCTGTCCCTGTGTCCTCAGTCCCTGTGTCCTCAGTGCCTCTGTTCTCTGTCCCTCTGTCCTTTCACCATGTGTCCTCAGTCCCTCTGTCCTTACACCCTGTATCCTCTGTCCCTGTGTCGTTATACCCTCTGTCCTCAGTCCCTGTGTCCTTACTCCCTGTGTCCTCTGTCCCTGTGTCCTTACACCATGTGTCCTCTGTCCCTGTGTCCTTACACCATGTGTCCTCTGTCCCTGTGTCCTTACACCCTCTGTCCTCTGTCCCTGTGTCCTCTGTCCCTCTGTCCTCAGTCCCTCTGTCCTCTGTCCCTCTGTCCTCAGTCCCTCTGTCCTCAGTCCCTCTGTCCTTACTTCCTCTGTCCTTAGACCCTCTGTCCTCG
>CAAKHB010004502.1:5803-18240 GCA_901007665.1 Aeoliscus strigatus
AAAACAAACAAACACACACACACACACACACACACACACACACACACACACACACACACACACACACACACACAAACACACACACACACACACACACACACACACTTTGTCAAGACCAGAGAGAGTGAGACGGAGTGGTGATCGGAGGGGTGAGTGGGGGCTGAGCTGCAGAATGTTTCTCCCCCAGATTCACATGACCAATATTTGAGTCTTCAATTATTATTATTTTGTTCAAAAACACATGTGTCTTTAGTGTTTGCAGAGCATGAGCAATGTTTGACATGAACAAAATCTGTAATTTAACATGTCTGTGAAGCTTCTCAGTCATCCAGGTAAAGGTACAGGATCTTGCTGGATTATATCATAGGCAACAGGGCTAATTTGCTCTCACACATTTCACCACTCATCTGAGAAGCTTCTTCAGTTCTGTTAAAAACAGTTCAGAACTGAAGACTATGATAGTGCCATTTCTATATCCAAATGATCTTAGGGAGCTACATTCTGTGAATTTCTCTCAGGAGATAAAAATAAAGTATCTATCTACATGTAAATGACAGCACACAATTTTCACAAGTTTCATAATGATTCAAACATACAAGAAGGCATATGCCCAGTTGTGTCTTGTGGACAAAGCTTTGTATTTTCTTATGGGACTTTCATGGTATGTGGCTTTTCAGGTGAGTAAGTGTTATTCATAAATTGAGGGGCACAAGTTAGACATGTACAGAGCTTTGCTTAATATATTTATTTATCAATCAATATCAAATTACCAGATATCGCCAAGTTAAACTTCAGTATCTCCTGTGTATTACATATAAAACATTCCATTACCAAGAGACATCATCTAAACTACTCTACGTTAAAATTAGAGACCATAGATGTGGGTTGTTTATTTCCAGGATGTTAACAGGTGAAACCCTTCTTATATGCATTCCACTCTTATTGGGAAAAAAAGATGAATAATCATTCTTATGTTGATACACAACATTAGGTGGCATTCCACACACAACTACACAGTACCAACATAACTTCAACTACTGCAAGCAATTGCAACTGAAAGAGCACAATTTCTTATTACTGCAACTCCAACAAGACTTTAACACTCAAAAATTGCCTTCAGGACAGTTGCATTATTAATCCGTGGCTGCAACTAATGCCTGATCTTGGGCAGTGTACACCAAAGCTTTAGGTCCACTCTAATTGGTTACTTCATGACACATGATTTGCAAGCGAGCTTGTTATACAAGGATGACAAGAGATTTGTGAAGTGCTACTGTCACATATCCACTACATTCATGATTGAATAATCGTAACATTTCCAGTCACGGTTTACGAAACAATTCATTCGTCAGCTCTGTATTTTGAGTCAAAGCCAGCATGCAAATGACTGACGCTTTGTGGGGCACATCGACTGAAGGTTAAAACATTTCAGACCCCGTTGTTGTCATCATGGCCAATAACCTTCTCGCCGTCATTATTAACTCTCACCAGCATCTGCTCGTATGATGCTATTTCTGTTATAGAATAGAAAAAAAAATACTTTTATTGCAGTTTACCAACCGAAGACAACAAACAAGAAAATGCAGCAGTGACATACTTCATCATATTATATATATTTATATATGTACACACACACACACACACACACACGGTTAAAACAAATTAAATTAAAAATTAAAAATAAATGTACAGATTGTATTGCACAGATATGAATATTGCACCATGTATCTTACTGCACTGACAGTTATCGTTGGTTGTCCAGCAGTTTGACAGATGTTCGCAGGAATGAGTATTTGTAGCAGTTCAGCCCGGCTCTGGGGACTCTGAATCTCCTGCCAGAAGGTAGGAGCTGGAACTCGTGATGTAAAATGTGAGTTGGGTCAGACACAATTTTCTGTACCTGTCTGGTGACTGACTGCTTATGAAGCATCTGGAGGGAAGGCCAGTTCCTGACCCCCACGATCCTCATGGCAGCTCGCACCGGACCGACAATCTGTGACGTCAACTGAAGTCAGGTTGCCGTACCAGGCCGCAATGACGAATCTGATGATTTCCAGTGCAGCTCGGTAGAACAGCAACATGATACTCTGCTCAACTCCATCAACACTGAGTGTGCGTAGGAAGTGAAGACTGTTGGTCTTGGAGCAGAGACTGAGTGTGTTGTTAATTTGGAACCCAAGATACCTGACCGATGTGCTTGATTTCAGTCATCACATATTACCTCCCCTGTCTTCCCCATATTCAGCATAAGATGATTTTGGGTTCACCACTGCACAAATTCTTCTGTTTCTGAAAAATAGTCCAGTGGGCTACTGTCTGCGGCAGTAAGCTGACAACAGCTGCGTCATCAGAGAACTTTAATAAAGTACTTTTTCACAATCTGAAGCTATTTCGAGGTAACTCAAAGAACTGCTTCAACCCGAGAGATCATTAATTCATGTTGTCATGTGTTAAAGAGCCCCTGCATTGCATCTGAAATCGTATGATGCACATCTACACGCTGTAACCAGCTCATCAAAGTTCTTGTACTCTCCAAGTGTAAGTGTAAAGAAAATGTTAACAATTATTCATTTTGTTTGTCATGCCCAGTCGTTTTTAACGCTGTACCTGAAACCTGCAGAAGTTGTTACCGCTGACAGCGGCTGGTTAATGTTTCCAGTGTAACAGGTTGGGCCGTGGATGGGTATTAGAAAAGTTAAACAGGACTTCATGTGCAGTTAACCGTTTTAAAGCATGGCGGTCTCACAGGAAATAAACCCATCCTATGGACTCTAGAGGGAGCAAAGTAGAACGTATTCACTTTAATTGTGTAAACTTCCCTCAAACCTCCATGATGTATTTCCCAAAGTTACTACTTTTCCCTTCCTCCTCATTTAGTTCACATTGCAAATACCTCTGTCATATAGTCTTCAATAATCAACCAAACAAAGTGGAGAATTAGCTCCTGAACAGGCAAAGCTAGGAAAGGTAGCCAGCACTTTGGATTGGAGTTTGGATTCTCACTCTGCTGCTGGATAAAAACAACACTGAGACAAGGAGGTAACAGTACCAGTTGATTCAAATTGCAAGATGTACAAAGAGTCTGGACAGCTTTGGCACAGCACAAGCAGCTGGGTGCTTCTGGGCAGCCAAGTCACATTGTAAATGTAAATTCAGAGTGCAAATCTTCATCAGCGTGTTTACAATTGCTTGACACTGCTTGATTGTGTCACACTGAATGAATTGACTCATCTTTGCCTCTCTATTAGTAAGCTACAGCCCATGGACATTGCTAGTGCATGTCTTTGGGCATCAGAGAGTGCAGCTCTCACATACACATGAACTATTCACGAGAATAGTTCCCACACTGCAGTGTGGGATCATTTTGAATTTAACGTTGACTACAAAGACTGGTTCTCACTGGCATTGTTTATCACCCGTCTGTATCACTTGGAGCAGCAGGGAGCAGGTCAGAGTTAGCTTCAAAAGCTAACGTCAGACGACAATGTCAGTCAGCTGCCTTCAACAGCAGTTTGGAACCAGTTCACAAAACTACTAGTGACGGCAGCGTCTTCACAGCCAGACACCTGCAGACATATTCATCAGCTGAGGAAACTCGATCGATGAAAACAATTGAACTTATCATGAACTGCCCCCACCCATTTAAAGTGATTCCAGAACTTTCTTTAGTATGTCAGGGGATATTGAACATGAACTGAGTCAAACATGTGTTTACCTGTTGTGTTTACCTTTCTGATGGTTGGACCTCCCTAGCTATATTACCAGACTGGGAAATGAAAGGTTCGTCCATAATCTGGGTGTTTATTTTTTATTGGATACAGCTCTGTTTTCTACGGAAGGGAGTTATATTATAACATTTTTATAATTACGTGATTGGACTTAAGCTTCTTTTCCATACCACAAAAAGTGTACGTCTGCATCCATAATTAACACATATCTATGACATAAGTACATGAGATGAATGAGATTTTCCTCCATGAGTTTCTCTCAAGCAGCCCCTCACTGTTGCTGCCAGGCTATGACAAAGCACCTCTGCATCACGTGATTCACTGGAGCAGCAAGCTGGCAGTGGTTGAGTTTTTCAAATATGACAGCAGTGGAGGATACTGTCTACTGTACAGGGAACAGAATAACGATGGAAACTCAACAACCGTCCAAACTAAATGGTTTGCATTCACTGATTCAACTGATGAATATGATGAATTTGACCAGAATCATGTAGCCTTATTCTGGACTTTTGTCACATTAAAAATTAAAACTGTGAAATAATTGTCCAAAAGAATGAGCGTTAGTGTGACTTCTATGTTCTTCACACCCCTTTCAGGTAAGCCAACGACTTCACGACTCTCAGATGACTGATAGCCAGGGAAGGTGTCCCGATACCCACACTCCTTTGTGTGAGCTAACGACCCAACTTAGTATTAGTAGCAGGACCCTCCACTAGTCAGTTCAGAACTGATGAAGCTTCTCGGATGAGTGGAGAAACGTCTTCAAGTAAACCAGAAGTCCAGTTGCCTACAATTCAACCCAGCAAGATACAATGACCTGGATGATTGAGAACCTTCACAGACATGCTTCGATGTTCTTCGTAGTCTAGTTTTGGCCAAACTAACATAATGATTTAGTTTTTAATGATGTGCAGACATACTGACTGAAAATGAGGAAGCTTAAAAAAACCCACTTTCTTACTGCTTCTCCAGCCTTATTATGCTGACACTGCAAGTAGGGGTTGTCTTAGCAATGGCACGTAGAAACATATCATCATACGCAACATAAACAAGTAGTTACTTGCTGTGACCCTCCGTCCGCAGTGACCGACCAGAGGACGTCCCTCCGTCCGCAGTGACCTACCAGAGGACGTCCCTCCGTCCGCAGTGACCTATCAGAGGACGTCCCTCTATGACCTCACATGTTTAGTACCAGCTCAGCCTTTGGAACGGAGGCGGACGAAATAAAAAAGTACCAGGTACAAGGTTCTATCACCAGTGGAAACGCAAAAAAGCTGAAAAAATGATATTGTACTCTGTTCATATCAAAATATTTATTTTAGAAAATGGTTGGCCAATTTCCTTTTAAAGGCTATTTTTATTGGGATGTCCACCCTGCGGAGCGTGGACTTTAAAAATGTTAATCCTGTTGTTATAAAGTATATTTTTGTTTACATCTATTTGAACAACTGAGCATTCATTCATGAAGCAGATGAACAAACCTGTTTATTATTTATTCATTTGACTTTTCAACTGTTCACTGAAATAGGCGGTTTCAAAAAAAACACTTGTGACTTTGACATATGCGCTCACTTTGCAGAAAAAAATATTGGGATATATATCGTATGTCGATAGTCAACCTAAATATATTGAAAATAGTGCAACACTATGAAGTTCAGATATCCTGGAATACAAGGGGGTAGTAACAATTGCAGGGCGAGCTGGGCAAAACACAGCAATCCACCAATATCTGAATACTACTTTATAAATACAAAATATAGTCATCCTGAACCACTGCAAATAACTGGACATACAAAAATGCTTACATACTGTGGGCTCAACATATCCGTAGTAAATCTGCTTAAACTTGCACTAACACTCATCTTGTGACTGTCGAATCGCACCAGGCTATGAGGCCTTGAAGCAGTTGTGAGGAAGACATGCCTCTGCATGAGAAACGGGGAAGAATACAAGACTGCCCTACATCCATGCCAGAGATGGTGTCTGCTGTTTCTATAAAAAGATCACAGCGGGGAATATGAGGGACATACACACGCACACAAACACATGGGAGGACAAACAAGTGAGTGAGGGAGAAGGTTTCAGTTAGCTCCAATAGACAAGCATTCAAATGTTGGAAACATTATTGGTAGATGCAAGCCAATTTACTCAGTACTCAGTACTTCACTTCTCTCCCTCTCTCTCAGGTATCCCCACAATGTCTGACACAGCTCCACGGATGCATCCCTCATACGTTAACTAAACACACACAGGCTGGATGTGACTTTAAGAAGTGCTGCCACATGGGAGGGCAAGTCCCTGTGCAGGCTGGCATTTTCAACTCCACGCTTGCTATGCTGCTTCGTTGGCTAATTCCTATCCCGGCACCAGTGAAAAAGAGTTACCCTGGATTTACACCGTGTGTGTTGCGTCTCCGATCCGGCACGGCGCCGGATCAAATACGTTTCCATTCTAATCAATGTCTCCATTTACACCGACTGCGTTGCGTTGCGGTGCGTCTCCGCTCCGTTTCAGCTCCGTCAGTCCAAAGCGCTGCGTCGCAAATACGCAGAGGTTCTATTTCTGACGGATGCCGGAGCTGAGACGCATAAATTTGGCACAAAATCCATCGAGCGGGGCAGGAAGTCCAACACAGAAACAAAATAAATATCCGGTTACTTTTCACAATAGAACGCTCGACGTTGACGCCAGATCGTACTTCACACTATTTCACCAGTACTTTCAACACAGTACATTTATTAAGAGTATTTATTTACTAACGAGCTACTTTCCCCTGGTAAAAGCACAAAACACCGAAAAGAAGTCAAACACAAGCAAGTCCGACTCTCCTCTGTCTCCCCCACCCGGAGACACTTGTGTTTCTTCCTGGATTTATCACACATACATGATGTTACGTGTGATTATACGTGTTTTTACCGCGGGAACTTGTCGGTCACGTGACTGACGGACCGGAGCCGCGACGCAAGTGAAACACATCCGGTGTAAATGGACGGAGCGTGCTGACGTAGCAAAGACGGATCGGAGACGCAACGCAATGCACACGCAGCCGGTGGAAATCCAGGGTTAACGTTCACTTTTCATCTTTTTCGTTGACTATCACAAAGACAAATTGAAGAGGTTGTTCTGCACTCATACAAAGGGTAAGTGGATGGGTGACAGGAAATGCCTCTATACATGGTTCAAACGCAAAACATGATTGAGAGCTCTGTCTATTGAGATTCATCTGTTACTGCTAAAAGGCAAGGAGGGCCATCACCTCGATTTACTCTATGTTGATTCTGACAGACTGCCACAACTTCCTGCTCTGCTCTGTTGAGTTGTCACAGTGTTCAGAAAAGCTCTAATGGAGTCTGGTAACTAGTATCAAAACATCAATGTTACGACCTCATGGTAAAAACCTCAATGTTCAAGAAACAATAATATAGATAGGGCTGATACATGTGATTTAAGCTAAATGTATTTTCTATTCTATTCAAGACATTAAGAAAAATTGTTTTTTTTCCATTCATAACAACAGTGTCCAACATAAATAAAACACAGTATTGTAGTAGTAAAAGAAGATCAATTTGAAAGGGAGAAGAACCTGTTACCCCACTAACTACAAAATGTGCATAATGTTCTGCTAACATGTCACCTTTAGGATGGTTGTATTTTCACAGCAAAAACAGGAGTGACGCTCAGAGAGCTGTCGAGCTGACACCATGATGTACACAATGTACATGAACACACATCTGATGATCTCTGTTGTATTTCTGTTTGTGTAATTGAATGATGAAATAATACTTAGAATACTGGATTGGTAAATTATTTGATAGCTACCGCTCTTATCATCAGTTAATAGTGAAATTAGTATAACCCAACATCATTATTGCTGACAAATGCTGAGTGATGTGACTGGGCGGATGGGCAGGACACCCTTAACACAGGACAGACCAGGATGGACATCTTCTCATGTCTGAAAGTTGCTGGTAAACATTCCATCATGTCCAATATGTCCCAACATCTTTGTGTTAATCATCAAGTTCTCAGAATCCCACATACATTCCGAAAAATTACACACGTTTGCCATTTGTTACAGAGGGTTTGTCTACAAGCCAATATTGTCTCCATTGTGGACATAAACTCTGATGGTCTCCATAAATATATACCTTGATTTAAAAGTAAACATATTGTATATCTGGATGATTCCAGACCAAAAATGAAGAAGGTAAGAAAGCACCATCAACAATAGTTTGATCAGTAGAATGTTGTGAAAATGGAACGTGGCATGAAGCACCACAGTCACCAGTGTTCTGTAAAGACAGGAAAGAGCTGAGTGTTGAGAATGTATGCACTGGTCAAAGAGGGCTCATATACCCTTTGTGCATAGTTACACTGGCCCACAATAGAATGAGGTTAAACAAAGGTATAGCTGGATGTATTGTTGAGCAGAGGTATGGGCCCCTACTGCCCCTACTCTTCCCTTTGGTATTTATTGAACATCCACAGAGTTAGTTACAGAGTTACAGAGGTTACAGAGGCCCATCCTCCAGGCAGCTGTGCCCTCCCCTTCCTGTTGTTGCATTTTAATTGAAATGAGTTGATGAATGGCTGCAGCTAGCCCATCAAAAGACTAGCCCTGCTGAAGGGCGTTAATGACTGAGATTCAGCCGTGCCACAAAGCCCCTCCCCCACTCAACACTTGGTGGTGTAAACGCACGTTTTGCATCGTTTAGGTCACTTGTACAAATGGATCCAGTAAACGTGGTGTCAGTGTGATAAAGTTAGATTACGCTGCCCTCAGTTTCGCATCTGGACGATGAATCCATATATTTTATGTACCGAGGTGTCATTGCCCCGCCCCCAACCTCCAGCCTTGAACCTCTTCCCCCGACTTCTCAAAACAACAACACCACCAATGTCCATGTTTGTGTTGGTGCTGCAGATCACAGTGAGCCTGTTAGAGTTAAACAGTGAGTGTTTATATTTCCACTTCTGTCTGTCTTGTAGCTCCAAGTTAAATCTCACCGCCCCGTTTCTTTTTTCCCAGTTCTCAGTGTTTTCTTTGTTTACTAAAGGTGACAGTGACTCAAAGTGAACAGATCGTGTTACCAAACTAACTACAAGAAGATCCCCATCATTTACACTCGCTTTTTTGTCATAAATCTCATTTTGAACCGTTCTATCTGCAGACAAGGAAGTACAGTTTTCAGTGAATTTCAGCACCACTTACAGGCCTGGAGTATGAGCTACAGCCTGTCCAGTTGTTTCCAATGGATCCATTTGGATAAATATATTCTTGATACGGTGCCAAGGAAGACAGAGGACAAAAAGATGGTTTTGGTGCATGTGGACATGGCCTTATTCCCATCCCCCTGAAGTTGTAGCTGTACTCGACACTATAACCTGGGGCACAGTCAGCATTTCTACTTGTGTACTAGTGTGGCTATGTCACTCTACAGCCAAGTACGTCACAGAAATGCTAGTTAGGTGGGGGGTATCTGTGCTGCTGTGGGCTACTTATCAGTGTGTAGGACATGAATATAACCACTCGACACGAGAGCTGCTGAAATATAAAGTTGGGGATTCATATATACTATTGTTCAAATTGTAAAAGAATTGTAAAAGAATAATGGCTGATGTGAAAATGCAATGCATTTGTTCTAGTTGAACAATAATCTTTGCTGACTTTGACTCTGGCTGCTAAACTGAACGAAAGAAATAGCAGAATGCAGAGCAGCAAAGTGGAGCTCACCACTCCTGATAACTTAAAAACCGTAAAAAGTGTTTCAGAGTTTAAAACAACAACAACATGGTAGTGATCTGCAGAATACCCAAAGTCCAACTAAAATATCACCTGACAGCAAGAAACTTGAGAATGCAGCATGCAGGCAAGCCAGGAGTTTTGGAGTGCATGGAACCACTGCAGAAGGCCATGTCTAAAACAACATACACATACTAAAATAATCTTTTTTTCTTCTGTCCAAAATGCAACTTTCGATGAAAAACAGTGAGCGTAAAATTATGCCTCTTGTTGGAGGGACTGCAGTAACAAGATCCGCTCACTTTGAGTCGTTGTCGCCTGAAGTAAACATAGAAAACACTGATAACCTATCTTGGAGGGGCAAGTCCATGTTAGCGTAGCAAATTCAACCGTATGTGATACTTACTGAGCTCGGTGAGCAATTCACAATGATGCATGAGACGTTGGGGGAAGAGGTTGGAAGAGGGATGGGGTGATGATTCTAATTATTTTTCACCCTGAGACCAGATTTTTAAAAAAGTGCATTTACAGGATCCATTTTGTCGATTGGCCTGAACGATGAAAAACATGTGCGTCTCCAGACCACAACAAAGTGTCTCTGTGCAGACATTGCCTGATTCAGTTGGTGGAGTCTGATGGAATAAGCGTTGGTATGGGAAGTAGCTACAACAACCTGCAAACTAGGAGTGTGATGTGTGTATCTTGAACAGTGATACGGTGATCTGTCAGTCTTTATTACTGTAAAATCTCCATACAATCAAGAATGTATGCAAATGCAAAAAAACAAACCCAAAGTATTAAAATCAAAAGCTTCTGGGTGAACCCTTTCCACTTAACCTAATACTTTAGATCAAACATTGAGATGATGTGACTGATTGTTAACAAAACACAGCTTATGATGCCTTAAGAAAGATTTTATATGTCTGCTACAACATTCAGTTGTAAGAATATTTAAATAAATAGTGTCTTTGACAATGAATACAACATGGAATGTGGATGTTTTACGAGAAATATTGCAAAATAACGCCAGCCTTAAGGGTAAATGCCTGCATTTCAAAAGCGTTTTTTTCGACCTTAACAGCACTCAATATGCTTTACAATGTCATCGACCCATTCACCCTTGTTAACAGAAGCTGTTATTTGCATCCATCTGCGAACACACATTCACACACTGATGACGTGGCATCAAAAGAAATTTGGGGGTCGGTGTAACACTGGATTTCCACCGGCTGCGTGTGCGTTGCGTTGCGTCTCCGATCCGTCTTTGCTCCGTCAGCGTGCTCCGTCAATCCCCACCGGATGCGTTTCACCTGCGTCGCGGCTCCGGTGAAAACACGTATAATCGCGCGAAACTTCATGTATGTGTGATAAATCCAGGAAGAAACACAAGTGTCTCCGGGTGCGTCTCAGTTCCGGCATCCACAGAAGATTAACTGACCAAAAATCACAGAACCATCTGTTTATTCATGAATTATTATTTATCAGACTGGGTCTGTAACCTTGGATTTACACCGGTTGCGTCTACCGGATGCATTTTCCAGTGACCGACAAGTTCCTGCGGTGAAAACAAGTACAATCACGCGAAACTACATGTATGCGTCATAAATCAGAAAAGAAACAGTCGTGTTTCCAGGGGGACAAGCAGAGGAGAGTCAGACTTGCTTGTGTTTGATTTTTTGCTCGTTTTGTTTTTACCATGGTAAAGTAGCTTGTTAGTAAATAAATACTCTTAATAAATGTACTGTGTTGAAAGTACTGATGAAATAGTGTGAAATCCAATCTGGCGTCAACGTCGAGCGTTTTATTCTGAAAAGTAGTCGGATGTTTTATTTTGTTTATGTGTTGGACTCCCTGCCCCGCTCAATGGATTTTGTGCCAGATTGCTGTGTCTCAGTTCCGGCATCCAGCAAAAATAGAACCTCTGCGTATCTTCCACGCAGCGCTCTGGACTGACCTAAGACTCCAGACTGAGCTGAGATGCAACGCAACACAGTCAGTGGGGATTGACACATTGACTAGAATGGAAACAGATTTGGTCCGGTGCCGTGCCGGATCGGAGATTTTGCAAATGTTCACTGCTGGTTTCAATAATACTACTTTGCAACAATGCAACTTTTGGCAATATCTTTATCACATCTTTATCACATTAAACACTGTATTAGAAAATGTAAAGATGGGACAAACCCAGTGAGGGACTTCCTGGAGTTACCAGAGACAGGGCATACAGCAGCACGGTTTTACCAGGACTTCAGCAGACTGAATAAGGATATCTGCCGGACTCTGAAGACTATATGACAGCGAGATTTGGAATGTGAACTGAATGAGGTGGAGTGGAAGAGGATAATTGCAAACTCAGGAAAACACATCAGGGAGGCTAGAGGGAAGTTCACTCGATATAAGCTAATACACAGGTTCTACTTCACCCCCTCTAGACTCCATAGGATGGGTTTATTACCTGATAATCTGTGTTGGACATGTGGAACACAGGCAGGGACTTTCCTACATGTGCTATGGGAACGTAGTCTGATGCAACCATTCTGGGTGAAAGTATTAGAACATCTAGGGAAGGCTCTGGAGATTGAGATCGCAGTCTCTCCAAGATTATGCTTTACTAGGCAACCAATCACAAATAATGGGAGTTTCAAAACAAAACAAGATTTTTTAGTTATCAAGGTAGGGACGGTCACAGCAGCCTGGAATATCCTCAGGTTATGGCAAAGTACATCCCCACCATACTATAAAAAATGGATTGAAAAGCTGGACAGAAATAGCATCATACGAACAAATGTTAGTGAGAGTCAATGAAAGCGAGGATAAGAAGGGGCCATGCGAACGTTTCTTTACCACAAGCCTATAGGAACAAATAGATACGAATTGAGGAGATTGTATAGCTGTGACTGAATATTGTGTGTGAATTACTCTGTATTGGCATGTATACGTAGGTACCATATGCCAGGGAACCACTG